>MRSW03000321.1:0-29648 GCA_001923025.3 Taenia multiceps | reverse complement strand
TGTGGTGCATTGTTGTCACCTGTCAAGTCAGTCAGTGAGGCGTGACAAGGCTGTAACCTGTCAGCTTGACAGGTGACAGCTTGACAGGTAGACAAGTGAGTGACACTCTGACATGTGGTGCATTGTTGTCACCTGTCAAGTCAGTCAGTGAGGCGTGACAAGGCTTGACAACCTGTCAGCTTGACAGGTGACAGCTTGACAGGTAGACAAGTGAGTGACACTCTGACATGTGGTGCATTGTTGTCACCTGTCAAGTCAGTCAGTGAGGCGTGACAAGGCTTGACAACCTGTCAGCTGACAGGTGACAGCTTGACAGGTAGACAAGTGAGTGACACTCTGATGTGGTGCATTGTTGTCACCTGTCAAGTCAGTCAGTAAGGCGTGACAAGGCTGACAACCTGTCAGTGACAGGTGACAGCTTGACAGGTAGACAAGTGAGTGACACTCTGAATGTGGTGCATTGTTGTCACCTGTCAAGTCAGTCAGTGAGGCGTGACAAGGCTTGACAACCTGTCAGCTTGACAGGTGACAGCTTGACAGGTAGACAAGTGAGTGACACTTGACATGTGGTGCATTGTTGTCACCTGTCAAGTCAGTCAGTGAGGGTGACAAGGCTTGACAACCTGTCAGCTTGACAGGTGACAGTTGACAGGTAGACAAGTGAGTGACCACTCGAATGGGGCATTGTGTCACCTGTCAAGTCAGTCAGTGAGGCGTGACAAGGCTTGACAACCTGTCAGCTTGACAGGTGACAGCTTGACAGGTAGACAAGTGAGTGACACTCTGACATGTGGTGCATTGTTGTCACCTGTCAAGTCAGTCAGTGAGGCGTGGACAAGGCTTGACAACCTGTCAGCTTGACAGGTGACAGCTTGACAGGTAGACAAGTGAGTGACACTGGACATGTGGTGCATTGTTGTCACCTGTCAAGTCAGTCAGTGAGGCGTGACAAGGCTTGACAACCTGTCAGCTTGACGGTGACAGCTTGACAGGTAGACAAGTGAGTGACACTCTGACATGTGGTGATTGTTGTCACCTGTCAAGTCAGTCAGGAGGCGTGACAAGGCTTGACAACCTGTCAGCTTGACAGGTGACAGCTTGACAGGTAGACAAGTGAGTGACACTCTGACATGTGGTGCATTGTTGTCACCTGTCAAGTCAGTCAGTGAGGCGTGACAAGGCTTGACAACCTGTCAGTTGACAGGTGACAGCTTGACAGGTAGACAAGTGAGTGACACTCTGGCATGTGGTGCATTGTTGTCACCTGTCAAGTCAGTCAGAGGCGTGACAAGGCTTGACAACCTGTCAGCTTGACAGGTGACAGCTTGACAGGTAGACAAGTGAGTGACACTCTGACATGTGGTGCATTGTTGTCACCTGTCAAGTCAGTCAGTGAGGGCGTGACAAGGCTTGACAACCTGTCAGCTTGACAGGTGACAGCTTGACAGGTAGACAAGTGAGTGACACTCTGACATGTGGTGCATTGTTGTCACTGTCAAGTCAGTCAGTGAGGGCGTGACAAGGCTTGACAACCTGTCAGCTTGACAGGTGACAGCTTGACAGGTAGACAAGTGAGTGACACTCTGACATGTGGTGCATTGTTGTCACTGTCAAGTCAGTCAGTGAGGCGTGACAAGGCTTGACAACCTGTCAGCTTGACAGGTGACAGCTTGACAGGTAGACAAGTGAGTGACACTCTGACATGTGGTGCATTGTTGTCACCTGCAAGTCAGTCAGTGAGGCGTGACAAGGCTTGACAACCTGTCAGCTTGACAGGTGACAGCTTGACAGGTAGACAAGTGAGTGACACTCTGACATGTGGTGCTTGTTGTCACCTGTCAAGTCAGTCAGTGAGGCGTGACAAGGCTTGACAACCTGTCAGCTTGACAGGTGACAGCTTGACAGGTAGACAAGTGAGTGACACTCTGACATGTGGTGCATGTTGTCATGTCAAGTCAGTCAGTGAGGCGTGACAAGGCTTGACAACCTGTCAGCTTGACAGGTGACAGCTTGACAGGTAGACAAGTGAGTGACACTCTGGACATGTGGTGCATTGTTGTCACCTGTCAAGTCAGTCAGTGAGGCGTGACAAGGCTTGACAACCTGTCAGCTTGACAGGTGACAGCTGACAGGTAGACAAGTGAGTGACACTCTGACATGTTGCATTGTTGTCACCTGTCAAGTCAGTCAGTGAGGGCGTGACAAGGCTTGACAACCTGTCAGCTTGACAGGTGACAGCTTGACAGGTAGACAAGTGAGTGACACTCTGACATGTGGTGCATTGTTGTCACCTGTCAAGTCAGTCAGTGAGGCGTGACAAGGCTTGACAACTGTCAGCTTGACAGGTGACAGCTTGACAGGTAGTAGACAAGTGAGTGACACTCTGACATGTGGTGCATTGTTGTCCTGTCAAGTCAGTCAGTGAGGCGTGACAAGGCTTGACAACCTGTCAGCTTGACAGGTGACAGCTTGACAGGTAGACAAGTGAGTGACACTCTGACATGTGGTGCATTGTTGTCACCTGTCAAGTCAGTCAGTGAGGCGTGACAAGGCTTGACAACCTGTCAGCTTGACAGGTGACAGCTTGACAGGTAGACAAGTGAGTGACACTCTGACATGTGGTGCATTGTTGTCACCTGTCAAGTCAGTCAGTGAGGCGTGACAAGGCTTGACAACTGTCAGCTTGACAGGTGACAGCTTGACAGGTAGACAAGTGAGTGACACTCTGACATGTGGTGCATTGTTGTCACTGTCAAGTCAGTCAGTGAGGCGTGACAAGGCTTGACAACCTGTCAGCTTGACAGGTGACAGCTTGACAGGTAGACAAGTGAGTGACACTCTGACATGTGGTGCATTGTTGTCACCTGTCAAGTCAGTCAGTGAGGCGTGACAAGGCTTGACAACCTGTCAGTTGACAGGTGACAGCTTGACAGGTAGACAAGTGAGTGACACTCTGACATGTGGTGCATTGTTGTCACCTGTCAAGTCAGTCAGTGAGGCGTGACAAGGCTTGACAACCTGTCAGCTTGACAGGTGACAGCTTGACAGGTAGACAAGTGAGTGACACTCTGACATGTGGTGCATTGTTGTCACCTGTCAAGTCAGTCAGTGAGGCGTGACAAGGCTTGACAACCTGTCAGCTTGACAGGTGACAGCTTGACAGGTAGACAAGTGAGTGACACTCTGACATGTGGTGCATTGTTGTCACCTGTCAAGTCAGTCAGTGAGGCGTGACAAGGCTTGACAACCTGTCAGCTTGACAGGTGACAGCTTGACAGGTAGACAAGTGAGTGACACTCTGACATGTGGTGCATTGTTGTCACCTGTCAAGTCAGTCAGTGAGGCGTGACAAGGCTTGACAACCTGTCAGCTTGACAGGTGACAGCTTGACAGGTAGACAAGTGAGTGACACTCTGACATGTGGTGCATTGTTGTCACCTGTCAAGTCAGTCAGTGAGGCGGGACAAAATGGTTGACAACCTGTCAGCTTGACAGGTGACAGCTTGACAGGTAGACAAGTGAGTGACACTCTGACATGTGGTGCATTGTTGTCACCTGTCAAGTCAGTCAGTGAGGCGTGACAAGGCTTGACAACCTGTCAGCTTGACAGGTGACAGCTTGACAGGTAGACAAGTGAGTGACACTCTGACATGTGGTGCATTGTTGTCACCTGTCAAGTCAGTCAGTGAGGCGTGACAAGGCTTGACAACCTGTCAGCTTGACAGGTGACAGCTTGACAGGTAGACAAGTGAGTGACACTCTGACATGTGGTGCATTGTTGTCACCTGTCAAGTCAGTCAGTGAGGCGTGACAAGGCTTGACAACTGTCAGCTTGACAGGTGACAGCTTGACAGGTAGACAAGTGAGTGACACTCTGACATGTGGTGCATTGTTGTCACCGTCAAGTCAGTCAGTGAGGCGTGACAAGGCTTGACAACCTGTCAGCTTGACAGGTGACAGCTTGACAGGTAGACAAGTGAGTGACACTCTGACATGTGGTGCATTGTTGTCACCTGTCAAGTCAGTCAGTGAGGCGTGACAAGGCTTGACAACCTGTCAGCTTGACAGGTGACAGCTTGACAGGTAGACAAGTGAGTGACACTGACATGTGGTGCATTGTTGTCACCTCAAGTCAGTCAGTGAGGCGTGACAAGGCTGACAACCTGTCAGCTGACAGGTGACAGCTTGACAGGTAGACAAGTGAGTGACACTCTGACATGTGGTGCATTGTTGTCACCTGTCAAGTCAGTCAGTGAGGCGTGACAAGGCTTGACAACCTGTCAGCTTGACAGGTGACAGCTTGACAGGTAGACAAGTGAGTGACACTCTGACATGTGGTGCATTGTTGTCACCTGTCAAGTCAGTCAGTGAGGCGTGACAAGGCTTGACAACCTGTCAGCTTGACAGGTGACAGCTTGACAGGTAGACAAGTGAGTGACACTCTGACATGTGGTGCATTGTTGTCACCTGTCAAGTCAGTCAGTGAGGCGTGACAAGGCTTGACAACCTGTCAGCTTGACAGGTGACAGCTTGACAGGTAGACAAGTGAGTGACACTCTGACATGTGGTGCATTGTTGTCACCTGTCAAGTCAGTCAGTGAGGCGTGACAAGGCTTGACAACCTGTCAGCTTGACGGTGACAGCTTGACAGGTAGACAAGTGAGTGACACTCTGACATGTGGTGCATTGTTGTACCTGTCAAGTCAGTCAGTGAGGCGTGACAAGGCTTGACAACCTGTCAGCTTGACAGGTGACAGCTGACAGGTAGACAAGTGAGTGACACTCTGACATGTGGTGCATGTTGTCACCTGTCAAGTCAGTCAGTGAGGCGTGACAAGGCTTGACAACCTGTCAGCTGACAGGTGACAGCTTGACAGGTAGACAAGTGAGTGACATCTGACATGTGGTGCATTGTTGTCACCTGTCAAGTCAGTCAGTGAGGCGTGACAAGGCTTGACAACCTGTCAGCTTGACAGGTGACAGCTTGACAGGTAGACAAGTGAGTGACACTCTGACATGTGGTGCATTGTTGTCACCTGTCAAGTCAGTCAGTGAGGCGTGACAAGGCTTGACAACCTGTCAGCTTGACAGGTGACAGCTTGACAGGTAGACAAGTGAGTGACACTCTGACATGTGGTGCATTGTTGTCACCTGTCAAGTCAGTCAGTGAGGCGTGACAAGGCTTGACAACCTGTCAGCTTGACAGGTGACAGCTTGACAGGTAGACAAGTGAGTGACACTCTGACATGTGGTGCATTGTTGTCACCTGTCAAGTCAGTCAGTGAGGCGTGACAAGGCTTGACAACCTGTCAGCTTGACAGGTGACAGCTTGACAGGTAGACAAGTGAGTGACACTCTGCCATGTGGTGCATTGTTGTCACCTGTCAAGTCAGTCAGTGAGGCGTGACAAGGCTTGACAACCTGTCAGCTTGACAGGTGACAGCTTGACAGGTAGACAAGTGAGTGACACTCTGACATGTGGTGCATTGTTGTCACCTGTCAAGTCAGTCAGTGAGGCGTGACAAGGCTTGACAACCTGTCAGCTTGACAGGTGACAGCTTGACAGGTAGACAAGTGAGTGACACTCTGACATGTGGTGCATTGTTGTCACCTGTCAAGTCAGTCAGTGAGGCGTGACAAGGCTTGACAACCTGTCAGCTTGACAGGTGACAGCTTGACAGGTAGACAAGTGAGTGACACTCTGACATGTGGTGCATTGTTGTCACCTGTCAAGTCAGTCAGTGAGGCGTGACAAGGCTTGACAACCTGTCAGCTTGACAGGTGACAGCTTGACAGGTAGACAAGTGAGTGACACTCTGACATGTGGTGCATTGTTGTCACCTGTCAAGTCAGTCAGTGAGGCGTGACAAGGCTTGACAACCTGTCAGCTTGACAGGTGACAGCTTGACAGGTAGACAAGTGAGTGACACTCTGACATGTGGTGCATTGTTGTCACCTGTCAAGTCAGTCAGTGAGGCGTGACAAGGCTTGACAACCTGTCAGCTTGACAGGTGACAGCTTGACAGGTAGACAAGTGAGTGACACTCGACATGTGGTGCATTGTTGTCCTGTCAAGTCAGTCAGTGAGGCGTGACAAGGCTTGACAACCTGTCAGCTTGACAGGTGACAGCTTGACAGGTAGACAAGTGAGTGACACTCTGACATGTGGTGCATTGTTGTCACCTGTCAAGTCAGTCAGTGAGGCGTGACAAGGCTTGACAACCTGTCAGCTTGACAGGTGACAGCTTGACAGGTAGACAAGTGAGTGACACTCTGACATGTGGTGCATTGTTGTCACTGTCAAGTCAGTCAGTAGGCGTGACAAGGCTTGACAACCTGTCAGCTTGACAGGTGACAGCTTGACAGGTAGACAAGTGAGTGACACTCTGACATGTGGTGCATTGTTGTCACCTGTCAAGTCAGTCAGTGAGGCGTGACAAGGCTGACAATGACACAATGCTGTGACAGGTGACAGCTTGACAGGTAGACAAGTGAGTGACACTCTGACATGTGGTGCATTGTTGTCACTGTCAAGTCAGTCAGTGAGGCGTGACAAGGCTTGAACCTGTCAGCTTGACAGGTGACAGCTTGACAGGTAGACAAGTGAGTGACACTCTGACATGTGGTGCATTGTTGTCACCTGTCAAGTCAGTCAGTGAGGCGTGACAAGGCTTGACAACCTGTCAGCTTGACAGGTGACAGCTTGACAGGTAGACAAGTGAGTGACACTCTGACATGTGGTGCATTGTTGTCACCTGTCAAGTCAGTCAGTGAGGCGTGACAAGGCTTGACAACCTGTCAGCTTGACAGGTGACAGCTTGACAGGTAGACAAGTGAGTGACACTCTGACATGTGGTGCATTGTTGTCTCCTGTCAAGTCAGTCAGTGAGGCGTGACAAGGCTTGACAACCTGTCAGCTTGACAGGTGACAGCTTGACAGGTAGACAAGTGAGTGACACTCTGACATGTGGTGCATTGTTGTCACCTGTCAAGTCAGTCAGTGAGGCGTGACAAGGCTTGACAACCTGTCAGCTTGACAGGTGACAGCTTGACAGGTAGACAAGTGAGTGACACTCTGACATGTGGTGCATTGTTGTCACCTGTCAAGTCAGTCAGTGAGGCGTGACAAGGCTTGACAACCTGTCAGCTTGACAGGTGACAGCTTGACAGGTAGACAAGTGAGTGACACTCTGACATGTGGTGCATTGTTGTCACCTGTCAAGTCAGTCAGTGAGGCGTGACAAGGCTTGACAACCTGTCAGCTTGACAGGTGACAGCTTGACAGGTAGACAAGTGAGTGACACTCTGACATGTGGTGCATTGTTGTCACCTGTCAAGTCGTCAGTGCAGTGAGGCGTGACAAGGCTTGACAACCTGTCAGCTTGACAGGTGACAGCTTGACAGGTAGACAAGTGAGTGACACTCTGACATGTGGTGCATTGTTGTCACCTGTCAAGTCAGTCAGTGAGGCGTGACAAGGCTTGACAACCTGTCAGCTTGACAGGTGACAGCTTGACAGGTAGACAAGTGAGTGACACTCTGACATGTGGTGCATTGTTGTCACCTGTCAAGTCGTCAGTCAGTGAGGCGTGACAAGGCTTGACAACCTGTCAGCTTGACAGGTGACAGCTTGACAGGTAGACAAGTGAGTGACACTCTGACATGTGGTGCATTGTTGTCACCTGTCAAGTCAGTCAGTGAGGCGTGACAAGGCTTGACAACCTGTCAGCTTGACAGGTGACAGCTTGACAGGTAGACAAGTGAGTGACACTGTTGACATGTGGTGCATTGTTGTCACCTGTCAAGTCAGTCAGTGAGGCGTGACAAGGCTTGACAACCTGTCAGCTTGACAGGTGACAGCTTGACAGGTAGACAAGTGAGTGACACTCTGACATGTGGTGCATTGTTGTACCTGTCAAGTCAGTCAGTGAGGCGTGACAAGGCTTGACAACCTGTCAGCTGACAGGTGACAGCTTGACAGGTAGACAAGTGAGTGACACTCTGACATGTGGTGCATTGTTGTCACCTGTCAAGTCAGTCAGTGAGGCGTGACAAGGCTTGACAACCTGTCAGCTTGACAGGTGACAGCTTGACAGGTAGACAAGTGAGTGACACTCTGACATGTGGTGCATTGTTGTCACCTGTCAAGTCAGTCAGTGAGGCGTGACAAGGCTTGACAACCTGTCAGCTTGACAGGTGACAGCTTGACAGGTAGACAAGTGAGTGACACTCTGACATGTGGTGCATTGTTGTCACCTGTCAAGTCAGTCAGTGAGGCGTGACAAGGCTTGACAACCTGTCAGCTTGACAGGTGACAGCTGGACAGGTAGACAAGTGAGTGACACTCTGACATGTGGTGCATTGTTGTCACCTGTCAAGTCAGTCAGTGAGGCGTGACAAGGCTTGACAACCTGTCAGCTTGACAGGTGACAGCTTGACAGGTAGACAAGTGAGTGACACTCTGACATGTGGTGCATTGTTGTCACCTGTCAAGTCAGTCAGTGAGGCGTGACAAGGCTTGACAACCTGTCAGCTTGACAGGTGACAGCTTGACAGGTAGACAAGTGAGTGACACTCTGACATGTGGTGCATTGTTGTCACCTGTCAAGTCAGTCAGTGAGGCGTGACAAGGCTTGACAACCTGTCAGCTTGACAGGTGACAGCTTGACAGGTAGACAAGTGAGTGACACTCTGACATGTGGTGCATTGTTGTCACCTGTCAAGTCAGTCAGTGAGGCGTGACAAGGCTTGACAACCTGTCAGCTTGACAGGTGACAGCTTGACAGGTAGACAAGTGAGTGACACTCTGACATGTGGTGCATTGTTGTCACCTGTCAAGTCAGTCAGTGAGGCGTGACAAGGCTTGACAACCTGTCAGCTTGACAGGTGACAGCTTGACAGGTAGACAAGTGAGTGACACTCTGACATGTGGTGCATTGTTGTCACCTGTCAAGTCAGTCAGTGAGGCGTGACAAGGCTTGACAACCTGTCAGCTTGACAGGTGACAGCTTGACAGGTAGACAAGTGAGTGACACTCTGACATGTGGTGCATTGTTGTCGACTGTGAAGTCAGTCAGTGAGGCGTGACAAGGCTTGACAACCTGTCAGCTTGACAGGTGACAGCTTGACAGGTAGACAAGTGAGTGACACTCTGACATGTGGTGCATTGTTGTCACCTGTCAAGTCAGTCAGTGAGGCGTGACAAGGCTTGACAACCTGTCAGCTTGACAGGTGACAGCTTGACAGGTAGACAAGTGAGTGACACTCTGACATGTGGTGCATTGTTGTCACCTGTCAAGTCAGTCAGTGAGGCGTGACAAGGCTTGACAACCTGTCAGCTTGACAGGTGACAGCTTGACAGGTAGACAAGTGAGTGACACTCTGACATGTGGTGCATTGTTGTCACCTGTCAAGTCAGTCAGTGAGGCGTGACAAGGCTTGACAACCTGTCAGCTTGACAGGTGACAGCTTGACAGGTAGACAAGTGAGTGACACTCTGACATGTGGTGCATTGTTGTCACCTGTCAAGTCAGTCAGTGAGGCGTGACAAGGCTTGACAACCTGTCAGCTTGACAGGTGACAGCTTGACAGGTAGACAAGTGAGTGACACTGACATGTGGTGCATTGTTGTCACCTGTCAAGTCAGTCAGTGAGGCGTGACAAGGCTTGACAACCTGTCAGTTGACAGGTGACAGCTTGACAGGTAGACAAGTGAGTGACACTCTGACATGTGGTGCATTGTTGTCACCTGTCAAGTCAGTCAGTGAGGCGTGACAAGGCTTGACAACCTGTCAGCTTGACAGGTGACAGCTTGACAGGTAGACAAGTGAGTGACACTCTGACATGTGGTGCATTGTTGTCACCTGTCAAGTCAGTCAGTGAGGCGTGACAAGGCTTGACAACCTGTCAGCTTGACAGGTGACAGCTTGACAGGTAGACAAGTGAGTGACACTCTGACATGTGGTGCATTGTTGTCACCTGTCAAGTCAGTCAGTGAGGCGTGACAAGGCTTGACAACCTGTCAGCTTGACAGGTGACAGCTTGACAGGTAGACAAGTGAGTGACACTCTGACATGTGGTGCATTGTTGTCACCTGTCAAGTCAGTCAGTGAGGCGTGACAAGGCTTGACAACCTGTCAGCTTGACAAGGTGACAGCTTGACAGGTAGACAAGTGAGTGACACTCTGACATGTGGTGCATTGTTGTCACCTGTCAGTCAGTCAGTGAGGCGTGACAAGGCTTGAAACCTGTCAGCTTGACAGGTGACAGCTTGACAGGTAGACAAGTGAGTGACACTCTGACATGTGGTGCATTGTTGTCACCTGTCAAGTCAGTCAGTGAGGCGTGACAAGGCTTGACAACCTGTCAGCTTGACAGGTGACAGCTTGACAGGTAGACAAGTGAGTGACACTCTGACATGTGGTGCATTGTTGTCACCTGTCAAGTCAGTCAGTGAGGCGTGACAAGGCTTGACAACCTGTCAGCTGGACAGGTGACAGCTTGACAGGTAGACAAGTGAGTGACACTCTGACATGTGGTGCATTGTTGTCACCTGTCAAGTCAGTCAGTGAGGCGTGACAAGGCTTGACAACCTGTCAGCTTGACAGGTGACAGCTTGACAGGTAGACAAGTGAGTGACACTCTGACATGTGGTGCATTGTTGTCACCTGTCAAGTCAGTCAGTGAGGCGTGACAAGGCTTGACAACCTGTCAGCTTGACAGGTGACAGCTTGACAGGTAGACAAGTGAGTGACACTCTGACATGTGGTGCATTGTTGTCACCTGTCAAGTCAGTCAGTGAGGCGTGACAAGGCTTGACAACCTGTCAGCTTGACAGGTGACAGCTTGACAGGTAGACAAGTGAGTGACACTCTGACATGTGGTGCATTGTTGTCACCTGTCAAGTCAGTCAGTGAGGCGTGACAAGGCTTGACAACCTGTCAGCTTGACAGGTGACAGCTTGACAGGTAGACAAGTGAGTGACACTCTGACATGTGGTGCATTGTTGTCACCTGTCAAGTCAGTCAGTGAGGCGTGACAAGGCTTGACAACCTGTCAGCTTGACAGGTGACAGCTTGACAGGTAGACAAGTGAGTGACACTCTGACATGTGGTGCATTGTTGTCACCTGTCAAGTCAGTCAGTGAGGCGTGACAAGGCTTGACAACCTGTCAGCTTGACAGGTGACAGCTTGACAGGTAGACAAGTGAGTGACACTCTGACATGTGGTGCATTGTTGTCACCTGTCAAGTCAGTCAGTGAGGCGTGACAAGGCTTGACAACCTGTCAGCTTGACAGGTGACAGCTTGACAGGTAGACAAGTGAGTGACACTCTGACATGTGGTGCATTGTTGTCTCCTGTCAAGTCAGTCAGTGAGGCGTGACAAGGCTTGACAACCTGTCAGCTTGACAGGTGACAGCTTGACAGGTAGACAAGTGAGTGACACTCTGACATGTGGTGCATTGTTGTCACCTGTCAAGTCAGTCAGTGAGGCGTGACAAGGCTTGACAACCTGTCAGCTTGACAGGTGACAGCTTGACAGGTAGACAAGTGAGTGACACTCTGACATGTGGTGCATTGTTGTCACCTGTCAAGTCAGTCAGTGAGGCGTGACAAGGCTTGACAACCTGTCAGCTTGACAGGTGACAGCTTGACAGGTAGACAAGTGAGTGACACTCTGACATGTGGTGCATTGTTGTCACTGTCAAGTCAGTCAGTGAGGCGTGACAAGGCTTGACAACCTGTCAGCTTGACAGGTGACAGCTTGACAGGTAGACAAGTGAGTGACACTCTGACATGTGGTGCATTGTTGTCACCTGTCAAGTCAGTCAGTGAGGCGTGACAAGGCTTGACAACCTGTCAGCTTGACAGGTGACAGCTTGACAGGTAGACAAGTGAGTGACACTCTGACATGTGGTGCATTGTTGTCACCTGTCAAGTCAGTCAGTGAGGCGTGACAAGGCTTGACAACCTGTCAGCTTGACAGGTGACAGCTTGACAGGTAGACAAGTGAGTGACACTCTGACATGTGGTGCATTGTTGTCATGTCAAGTCAGTCCATGGAGTGAGGCGTGACAAGGCTTGAAACCTGTCAGCTTGACAGGTGACAGCTTGACAGGTAGACAAGTGAGTGACACTCTGACATGTGGTGCATTGTTGTCACCTGTCAAGTCAGTCAGTGAGGCGTGACAAGGCTTGACAACTTGTCAGCTTGACAGGTGACAGCTTGACAGGTAGACAAGTGAGTGACACTGTGACATGTGGTGCATTGTTGTCACCTGTCAAGTAGTCAGTCAGTGAGGCGTGACAAGGCTTGACAACCTGTCAGCTTGACAGGTGACAGCTTGACAGGTAGACAAGTGAGTGACACTCTGACATGTGGTGCATTGTTGTCACCTGTCAAGTCAGTCAGTGAGGCGTGACAAGGCTTGACAACCTGTCAGCTTGACAGGTGACAGCTTGACAGGTAGACAAGTGAGTGACACTCTGACATGTGGTGCATTGTTGTCACCTGTCAAGTCAGTCAGTGAGGCGTGACAAGGCTTGACAACCTGTCAGCTTGACAGGTGACAGCTTGACAGGTAGACAAGTGAGTGACACTCTGACATGTGGTGCATTGTTGTCACCTGTCAAGTCAGTCAGTGAGGCGTGACAAGGCTTGACAAACTGTCAGCTTGACAGGTGACAGCTTGACAGGTAGACAAGTGAGTGACACTCTGACATGTGGTGCATTGTTGTCACCTGTCAAGGATGTCAGTGAGGCGTGACAAGGCTTGACAACCTGTCAGCTTGACAGGTGACAGCTTGACAGGTAGACAAGTGAGTGACACTCTGACATGTGGTGCATTGTTGTCACCTGTCAAGTCAGTCAGTGAGGCGTGACAAGGCTTGACAACTGTCAGCTTGACAGGTGACAGCTTGACAGGTAGACAAGTGAGTGACACTCTGACATGTGGTGCATTGTTGTCACCTGTCAAGTCAGTCAGTGAGGCGTGACAAGGCTTGACAACCTGTCAGCTTGACAGGTGACAGCTTGACAGGTACAAGTGAGTGACACTCTGACATGTGGTGCATTGTTGTCACCTGTCAAGTGTCAGTGAGGGGCGTGACAAGGCTTGACAACTGTCAGCTTGACAGGTGACAGCTTGACAGGTAGACAAGTGAGTGACACTCTGACATGTGGTGCATTGTTGTCACCTGTCAAGTCAGTCAGTGAGGCGTGACAAGGCTTGACAACCTGTCAGCTTGACAGGTGACAGCTTGACAGGTAGACAAGTGAGTGACACTCTGACATGTGGTGCATTGTTGTCACCTGAAGTCAGTCAGTCGTGGCGTGACAAGGCTTGACAACCTGTCAGCTTGACAGGTGACAGCTTGACAGGTAGACAAGTGAGTGACACTCTGACATGTGGTGCATTGTTGTCACCTGTCAAGTCAGTCAGTGAGGCGTGACAAGGCTTGACAACCTGTCAGCTTGACAGGTGACAGCTTGACAGGTAGACAAGTGAGTGACACTCTGACATGTGGTGCATTGTTGTCACCTGTCAAGTCAGTCAGTGAGGCGTGACAAGGCTTGACAACCTGTCAGCTTGACAGGTGACAGCTTGACAGGTAGACAAGTGAGTGACACTCTGACATGTGGTGCATTGTTGTCACCTGTCAAGTCAGTCAGTGAGGCGTGACAAGGCTTGACAACCTGTCAGCTTGACAGGTGACAGCTTGACAGGTAGACAAGTGAGTGACACTCTGACATGTGGTGCATGTTGTCACCTGTCAAGTCAGTCAGTGAGGCGTGACAAGGCTTGACAACTGTCAGCTTGACAGGTGACAGCTTGACAGGTAGACAAGTGAGTGACACTCTGACATGTGGTGCATTGTTGTCACCTGTCAAGTCAGTCAGTGAGGCGTGACAAGGCTTGACAACCTGTCAGCTTGACAGGTGACAGCTTGACAGGTAGACAAGTGAGTGACACTCTGACATGTGGTGCATTGTTGTCACCTGTCAAGTCAGTCAGTGAGGCGTGACAAGGCTTGACAACCTGTCAGCTTGACAGGTGACAGCTTGACAGGTAGACAAGTGAGTGACACTCTGACATGTGGTGCATTGTTGTCACCTGTCAAGTCAGTCAGTGAGGCGTGACAAGGCTTGACAACCTGTCAGCTTGACAGGTGACAGCTTGACAGGTAGACAAGTGAGTGACACTCTGACATGTGGTGCAATGTTGTGACATGTCAAGTCAGTCAGTGAGGCGTGACAAGGCTTGACAACCTGTCAGCTTGACAGGTGACAGCTTGACAGGTAGACAAGTGAGTGACACTCTGACATGTGGTGCATTGTTGTCACCTGTCAAGTCAGTCAGTGAGGCGTGACAAGGCTTGACAACCTGTCAGCTTGACAGGTGACAGCTTGACAGGTAGACAAGTGAGTGACACTCTGACATGTGGTGCATTGTTGTCACCTGTCAAGTCAGTCAGTGAGGCGTGACAAGGCTTGACAACCTGTCAGCTTGACAGGTGACAGCTTGACAGGTAGACAAGTGAGTGACACATCGACATGTGGTGCATTGTTGTCACCTGTCAAGTCAGTCAGTGAGGCGTGACGAGGCTTGACAACCTGTCAGCTTGACAGGTGACAGCTTGACAGGTAGACAAGTGAGTGACACTCTGACATGTGGTGCATTGTTGTCACCTGTCAAGTCAGTCAGTGAGGCGTGACAAGGCTTGACAACCTGTCAGCTTGACAGGTGACAGCTTGACAGGTAGACAAGTGAGTGACACTCTGACATGTGGTGCATTGTTGTCACCTGTCAAGTCAGTCAGTGAGGCGTGACAAGGCTTGACAACCTGTCAGCTTGACAGGTGACAGCTTGACAGGTAGACAAGTGAGTGACACTCTGACATGTGGTGCATTGTTGTCTACTGTCAAGTCAGTCAGTGAGGCGTGACAAGGCTTGACAAACTGTCAGCTTGTCAGGTGACAGCTTGACAGGTAGACAAGTGAGTGACACTCTGACATGTGGTGCATTGTAGTCACCTGTCAAGTCAGTCAGTGAGGCGTGACAAGGCTTGACCAACTGTCAGCTTGTCAGGTGACAGCTTGACAGGTAGACAAGTGAGTGACACTCTGACATGTGGTGCATTGTTGTCACCTGTCAAGTCAGTCAGTGAGGCGTGACAAGGCTTGACCAACTGTCAGCTTGTCAGGTGACAGCTTGACAGGTAGACAAGTGAGTGACACTCTGACATGTGGTGCATTGTTGTCACCTGTCAAGTCAGTCAGTGAGGCGTGACAAGGCTTGACAACCTGTCAGCTTGACAGGTGACAGCTTGACAGGTAGACAAGTGAGTGACACTCTGACATGTGGTGCATTGTTGTCACCTGTCAAGTCAGTCAGTGAGGCGTGACAAGGCTTGACAACCTGTCAGCTTGACAGGTGACAGCTTGACAGGTAGACAAGTGAGTGACACTCTGACATGTGGTGCATTGTTGTCACCTGTCAAGTCAGTCAGTGAGGCGTGACAAGGCTTGACAACCTGTCAGCTTGACAGGTGACAGCTTGACAGGTAGACAAGTGAGTGACACTCTGACATGTGGTGCATTGTTGTCACCTGTCAAGTCAGTCAGTGAGGCGTGACAAGGCTTGACAACCTGTCAGCTTGACAGGTGACAGCTTGACAGGTAGACAAGTGAGTGACACTCTGACATGTGGTGCATTGTTGTCACCTGTCAAGTCAGTCAGTGAGCGTGACAAGGCTTGACAACCTGTCAGCTTGACAGGTGACAGCTTGACAGGTAGACAAGTGAGTGACACTCTGACATGTGGTGCATTGTTGTCACCTGTCAAGTCGTCAGTCAGTGAGGCGTGACAAGGCTTGACAACCTGTCAGCTTGACAGGTGACAGCTTGACAGGTAGACAAGTGAGTGACACTTGACATGTGGTGCATTGTTGTCACCTGTCAAGTCAGTCAGTGAGGCGTGACAAGGCTTGACAACCTGTCAGCTTGACAGGTGACAGCTTGACAGGTAGACAAGTGAGTGACACTCTGACATGTGGTGCATTGTTGTCACCTGTCAAGTCAGTCAGTGAGGCGTGACAAGGCTTGACAACTGTCAGCTTGACAGGTGACAGCTTGACAGGTAGACAAGTGAGTGACACTCTGACATGTGGTGCATTGTTGTCACCTGTCAAGTCAGTCAGTGAGGCGTGACAAGGCTTGACAACCTGTCAGCTTGACAGGTGACAGCTTGACAGGTAGACAAGTGAGTGACACTCTGACATGTGGTGCATTGTTGTCACCTGTCAAGTCAGTCAGTGAGGCGTGACAAGGCTTGACAACCTGTCAGTTTGACAGCTTGACAGGTAGACAAGTGAGTGACACTCTGGCATGTGGTGCATTGTTGTCACCTGTCAAGTCAGTCAGTGAGGCGTGACAAGGCTTGACAACCTGTCAGCTTGACAGGTGACAGCTTGACAGGTAGACAAGTGAGTGACACTCTGACATGTGGTGCATTGTTGTCACCTGTCAAGTCAGTCAGTGAGGCGTGACAAGGCTTGACAACCTGTCAGCTTGACAGGTGACAGCTTGACAGGTAGACAAGTGAGTGACACTCTGACATGTGGTGCATTGTTGTACCTGTCAAGTCAGTCAGTGAGGCGTGACAAGGCTTGACAACCTGTCAGCTTGACAGGTGACAGCTTGACAGGTAGACAAGTGAGTGACACTCTGACATGTGGTGCATTGTTGTCACCTGTCAAGTCAGTCAGTGAGGCGTGACAAGGCTTGACAACCTGTCAGCTTGACAGGTGACAGCTTGACAGGTAGACAAGTGAGTGACACTCTGACATGTGGTGCATTGTTGTCACCTGTCAAGTCAGTCAGTGAGGCGTGACAAGGCTTGACAACCTGTCAGCTTGACAGGTGACAGCTTGACAGGTAGACAAGTGAGTGACACTGACATGTGGTGCATTGTTGTCACTCAAGTCAGTCAGTGAGTGGCGTGACAAGGCTGACAACCTGTCAGCTTGACAGGTGACAGCTTGACAGGTAGACAAGTGAGTGACACTCTGACATGTGGTGCATTGTTGTCACCTGTCAAGTCAGTCAGTGAGGCGTGACAAGGCTTGACAACCTGTCAGCTTGACAGGTGACAGCTTGACAGGTAGACAAGTGAGTGACACTCTGACATGTGGTGCATAGTTGTCACCTGTCAAGTCAGTCAGTGAGGCGTGACAAGGCTTGACAACCTGTCAGCTTGACAGGTGACAGCTTGACAGGTAGACAAGTGAGTGACACTGACATGTGGTGCATTGTTGTCACCTGTCAAGTCAGTCAGTGAGGCGTGACAAGGCTTGACAACCTGTCAGCTTGACAGGTGACAGCTTGACAGGTAGACAAGTGAGTGACACTCTGACATGTGGTGCATTGTTGTCACCTGTCAAGTCAGTCAGTGAGGCGTGACAAGGCTTGACAACCTGTCAGCTTGACAGGTGACAGCTTGACAGGTAGACAAGTGAGTGACACTCTGACATGTGGTGCATTGTTGTCACCTGTCAAGTCAGTCAGTGAGGCGTGACAAGGCTTGACAACCTGTCAGCTTGACAGGTGACAGCTTGACAGGTAGACAAGTGAGTGACACTCTGACATGTGGTGCATTGTTGTCACCTGTCAAGTCAGTCAGTGAGGCGTGACAAGGCTTGACAACCTGTCAGCTTGACAGGTGACAGCTTGACAGGTAGACAAGTGAGTGACACTCTGACATGTGGTGCATTGTTGTCACCTGTCAAGTCAGTCAGTGAGGCGTGACAAGGCTTGACAACCTGTCAGCTTGACAGGTGACAGCTTGACAGGTAGACAAGTGAGTGACACTCTGACATGTGGTGCATTGTTGTCACCTGTCAAGTCAGTCAGTGAGGCGTGACAAGGCTTGAAACCTGTCAGCTTGACAGGTGACAGCTTGACAGGTAGACAAGTGAGTGACACTCTGACATGTGGTGCATTGTTGTCACCTGTCAAGTCAGTCAGTGAGGCGTGACAAGGCTTGACAACCTGTCAGCTTGACAGGTGACAGCTTGACAGGTAGACAAGTGAGTGACACTCTGACATGTGGTGACTATGTTGTCACCTGTCAAGTCAGTCAGTGAGGCGTGACAAGGCTTGACAACCTGTCAGCTTGACAGGTGACAGCTTGACAGGTAGACAAGTGAGTGACATCTGACATGTGGTGCATTGTTGTCACCTGTCAAGTCAGTCAGTGAGGCGTGACAAGGCTTGACAACCTGTCAGCTTGACAGGTGACAGCTTGACAGGTAGACAAGTGAGTGACACTTGACATGTGGTGCATTGTTGTCACCTGTCAAGTCAGTCAGTGAGGCGTGACAAGGCTTGACAACCTGTCAGCTTGACAGGTGACAGCTTGACAGGTAGACAAGTGAGTGACACTCTGACATGTGGTGCATGTTGTCACCTGTCAAGTCAGTCAGTGAGGCGTGACAAGGCTTGACAACTGTCAGCTTGACAGGTGACAGCTTGACAGGTAGACAAGTGAGTGACACTCTGACATGTGGTGCATTGTTGTCACCTGTCAAGTCAGTCAGTGAGGCGTGACAAGGCTTGACAACCTGTCAGCTTGACAGGTGACAGCTTGACAGGTAGACAAGTGAGTGACACTCTGACATGTGGTGCATTGTTGTCACTGTCAAGTCAGTCAGTGAGGCGTGACAAGGCTTGACAACTGTCAGCTTGACAGGTGACAGCTTGACAGGTAGACAAGTGAGTGACACTCTGACATGTGGTGCATTGTTGTCACCTGTCAAGTCAGTCAGTGAGGCGTGACAAGGCTTGACAACCTGTCAGCTTGACAGGTGACAGCTTGACAGGTAGACAAGTGAGTGACACTCTGACATGTGGTGCATTGTTGTCACTGTCAAGTCAGTCAGTGAGGCGTGACAAGGCTTGACAACCTGTCAGCTTGACAGGTGACAGCTTGACAGGTAGACGTGAGTGACACTCTGACATGTGGTGCATTGTTGTCACCTGTCAAGTCAGTCAGTGAGGCGTGACAAGGCTTGACAACCTGTCAGCTTGACAGGTGACAGCTTGACAGGTAGACAAGTGAGTGACACTGACATGTGGTGCATTGTTGTCACTGTCAAGTCAGTCAGTGGGCGTGACAAGGCTTGACAACCTGTCAGCTTGACAGGTGACAGCTTGACAGGTAGACAAGTGAGTGACACTCTGACATGTGGTGCTTGTTGTCACCTGTCAAGTCAGTCAGTGAGGCGTGACAAGGCTTGACAACCTGTCAGCTTGACAGGTGACAGCTGACAGGTAGACAAGTGAGTGACACTCTGACATGTGGTGCATTGTTGTCACCTGTCAAGTCAGTCAGTGAGGCGTGACAAGGCTTGACAACCTGTCAGCTGACAGGTGACAGCTTGACAGGTAGACAAGTGAGTGACACTCTGACATGTGGTGCATTGTTGTCACCTGTCAAGTCAGTCAGTGAGGGCGTGACAAGGCTTGACAACCTGTCAGCTTGACAGGTGACAGCTTGACAGGTAGACAAGTGAGTGACACTCTGACATGTGGTGCATTTTGTCACCTGTCAAGTCAGTCAGTGAGGCGTGACAAGGCTTGACAACCTGTCAGCTTGACAGGTGACAGCTTGACAGGTAGACAAGTGAGTGACACTCTGACATGTGGTGCATTGTTGTCACCTGTCAAGTCAGTCAGTGAGGCGTGACAAGGCTTGACAACCTGTCAGCTTGACAGGTGACAGCTTGACAGGTAGACAAGTGAGTGACACTCTGACATGTGGTGCATTGTTGTCACCTGTCAAGTCAGTCAGTGAGGCGTGACAAGGCTTGACAACCTGTCAGCTTGACAGGTGACAGCTTGACAGGTAGACAAGTGAGTGACACTCTGACATGTGGTGCAATGTTGTCACCTGTCAAGTCAGTCAGTGAGGCGTGACAAGGCTTGACAACCTGTCAGCTTGACAGGTGACAGCTTGACAGGTAGACAAGTGAGTGACACTCTGACATGTGCATTGTTGTCACCTGTCAAGTCAGTCAGTGAGGCGTGACAAGGCTTGACAACCTGTCAGCTTGACAGGTGACAGCTTGACAGGTAGACAAGTGAGTGACACTCTGACATGTGGTGCATTGTTGTCACCTGTCAAGTCAGTCAGTGAGGGCGTGACAAGGCTTGACAACCTGTCAGCTTGACAGGTGACAGCTTGACAGGTAGACAAGTGAGTGACACTCTGACATGTGGTGCATTGTTGTCACCTGTCAAGTCAGTCAGTGAGGCGTGACAAGGCTTGACAACCTGTCAGCTTGACAGGTGACAGCTTGACAGGTAGACAAGTGAGTGACACTCTGACATGTGGTGCATTGTTGTCACTGTCAAGTCAGTCAGTGAGGCGTGACAAGGCTTGACAACCTGTCAGCTTGACAGGTGACAGCTTGACAGGTAGACAAGTGAGTGACACTCTGACATGTGGTGCATTGTTGTCACCTGTCAAGTCAGTCAGTGAGGCGTGACAAGGCTTGACAACCTGTCAGCTTGACAGGTGACAGCTTGACAGGTAGACAAGTGAGTGACACTCTGACATGTGGTGCATTGTTGTCACCTGTCAAGTCAGTCAGTGAGGCGTGACAAGGCTTGACAACCTGTCAGCTTGACAGGTGACAGCTTGACAGGTAGACAAGTGAGTGACACTCTGACATGTGGTGCATTGTTGTCACCTGTCAAGTCAGTCAGAGGCGTGACAAGGCTTGACAACCTGTCAGCTTGACAGGTGACAGCTTGACAGGTAGACAAGTGAGTGACACTCTGACATGTGGTGCATTGTTGTCACCTGTCAAGTCAGTCAGTGAGGCGTGACAAGGCTTGACAACCTGTCAGCTTGACAGGTGACAGCTTGACAGGTAGACAAGTGAGTGACACTCTGACATGTGGTGCATTGTTGTCACCTGTCAGTCAAGTCAGTGTCAGTGAGGCGTGACAAGGCTTGACAACCTGTCAGCTTGACAGGTGACAGCTTGACAGGTAGACAAGTGAGTGACACTCTGACATGTGGTGCATTGTTGTCACCTGTCAAGTCAGTCAGTGAGGCGCGTGACAAGGCTTGACAACCTGTCAGCTTGACAGGTGACAGCTTGACAGGTAGACAGTGAGTGACACTCTGACATGTGGTGCATTGTTGTCACCTGTCAAGTCAGTCAGTGAGGCGTGACAAGGCTTGACAACCTGTCAGCTTGACAGGTGACAGCTGACAGTGACAGGTAGACAAGTGAGTGACACTCTGACATGTGGTGCATTGTTGTCACTGTCAAGTCAGTCAGTGAGGCGTGACAAGGCTTGACAACCTGTCAGCTTGACAGGTGACAGCTTGACAGGTAGACAAGTGAGTGACACTGACATGTGTGTGCATTGTTGTCACCTGTCAAGTCAGTCAGTGAGGCGTGACAAGGCTTGAAACCTGTCAGCTTGACAGGTGACAGCTGACAGGTAGACAAGTGAGTGACACTCTGACATGTGGTGCATTGTTGTCACCTGTCAAGTCAGTCAGTGAGGCGTGACAAGGCTTGACAACCTGTCAGCTTGACAGGTGACAGCTTGACAGGTAGACAAGTGAGTGACACTCTGACATGTGGTGCATTGTTGTCACCTGTCAAGTCAGTCAGTGAGGCGTGACAAGGCTTGACAACCTGTCAGCTTGACAGGTGACGCTTGACAGGTAGACAAGTGAGTGACACTCTGACATGTGGTGCATTGTTGTCACCTGTCAAGTCAGTCAGTGAGGCGTGACAAGGCTTGACAACCTGTCAGCTTGACAGGTGACAGCTGACAGGTAGACAAGTGAGTGACATCTGACATGTGGTGCATTGTTGTCACCTGTCAAGTCAGTCAGGAGGCGTGACAAGGCTTGACAACCTGTCAGCTGACAGGTGACAGCTTGACAGGTAGACAAGTGAGTGACACTCTGACATGTGGTGCATTGTTGTCACCTGTCAAGTCAGTCAGTGAGGCGTGACAAGGCTTGACAACCGTCAGCTTGACAGGTGACAGCTTGACAGGTAGACAAGTGAGTGACACTCTGACATGTGGTGCATGTTGTCACTGTCAAGTCAGTCAGTGAGGGCGTGACAAGGCTTGACAACTGTCAGCTGACAGGTGACAGCTTGACAGGTAGACAAGTGAGTGACACTCTGACATGTGGTGCATTGTTGTCACCTGTCAAGTCAGTCAGTGAGGCGTGACAAGGCTTGACAACCTGTCAGCTTGACAGGTGACAGCTTGACAGGTAGACAAGTGAGTGACACTCTGACATGTGGTGCATTGTTGTCACCTGTCAAGTCAGTCAGTGAGGCGTGACAAGGCTTGACAACTGTCAGCTTGACAGGTGACAGCTTGACAGGTAGACGTGAGTGACACCTGACATGTGGTGCATTGTTGTCACCTGTCAAGTCAGTCAGTGAGGCGTGACAAGGCTTGACAACCTGTCAGCTTGACAGGTGACAGCTTGACAGGTAGACAAGTGAGTGACACTCTGACATGTGGTGCATTGTTGTCACCTGTCAAGTCAGTCAGTGAGGCGGTACAAGGCTTGACAACCTGTCAGCTTGACAGGTGACAGCTTGACAGGTAGACAAGTGAGTGACACTCTGACATGTGGTGCATTGTTGTCACCTGTCAAGTGTCAGTGAGGCGTGACAAGGCTTGACACCTGTCAGCTTGACAGGTGACAGCTTGACAGGTAGACAAGTGAGTGACACTCTGACATGTGGTGCATTGTTGTCACCTGTCAAGTCAGTCAGTGAGGCGTGACAAGGCTTGACAACCTGTCAGCTTGACAGGTGACAGCTTGACAGGTAGACAAGTGAGTGACACTCTGACATGTGGTGCATTGTTGTCACTGTCAAGTCAGTCAGTGAGGCGTGACAAGGCTTGACAACCTGTCAGCTTGACAGGTGACAGCTTGACAGGTAGACAAGTGAGTGACACTCTGACATGTGGTGCATTGTTGTCACTGTCAAGTCAGTCAGTGAGGCGTGACAAGGCTTGACAACCTGTCAGCTTGACAGGTGACAGCTGACAGGTAGACAAGTGAGTGACACTCTGAATGTGGTGCATTGTTGTCACCTGTCAAGTCAGTCAGTGAGGCGTGACAAGGTTGACAACCTGTCAGCTTGACAGGTGACAGCTTGACAGGTAGACAAGTGAGTGACACTCTGACATGTGGTGCATTGTTGTCACCTGTCAAGTCAGTCAGTGAGGCGTGACAAGGCTTGACAACCTGTCAGCTTGACAGGTGACAGCTTGACAGGTAGACAAGTGAGTGACACTCTGACATGTGGTGCATTGTGTCACCTGTCAAGTCAGTCAGTGAGGCGTGACAAGGCTTGACAACCTGTCAGCTTGACAGGTGACAGCTTGACAAGTAGACAAGTGAGTGACACTCTGACATGTGGTGCATTGTTGTCACCTGTCAAGTCAGTCAGTGAGGCGTGACAAGGCTTGACACACTGTCAGCTTGTCAGGTGACAGCTTGACAGGTAGACAAGTGAGTGACACTCTGACATGTGGTGCATTGTTGTCACCTGTCAAGTCAGTCAGTGAGGCGTGACAAGGCTTGACAACCTGTCAGCTTGACAGGTGACAGCTTGACAGGTAGACAAGTGAGTGACACTCTGACATGTGGTGCATTGTTGTCACCTGTCAAGTCAGTCAGTGAGGCGTGACAAGGCTTGACAACCTGTCAGCTTGACAGGTGACAGCTTGACAGGTAGACAAGTGAGTGACACTTGACATGTGGTGCATTGTTGTCACCTGTCAAGTCAGTCAGTGAGGGTGACAGGCTTGACAACCTGTCGCTTGACAGGTGACAGCTTGACAGGTAGACAAGTGAGTGACACTCTGACATGTGGTGCATTGTTGTCACCTGTCAAGTCAGTCAGTGAGGCGTGACAAGGCTTGACAACCTGTCAGCTTGACAGGTGACAGCTTGACAGGTAGACAAGTGAGTGACACTCTGACATTGTGGTGCATTGTTGTCACTGTCAAGTCAGTCAGTGAGGCGTGACAAGGCTTGACAACCTGTCAGCTTGACAGGTGACAGCTTGACAGGTAGACAAGTGAGTGACACTCTGACATGTGGTGCATTGTTGTCACCTGTCAAGTCAGTCAGTGAGAGGCGTGACAAGGCTTGACAACCTGTCAGCTTGACAGGTGACAGCTTGACAGGTAGACAAGTGAGTGACACTCTGACATGTGGTGCATTGTTGTCACCTGTCAAGTCAGTCAGTGAGGCGTGACAAGGCTTGACAACCTGTCAGCTTGACAGGTGACAGCTTGACAGGTAGACAAGTGAGGACACTCTGACATGTGGTGCATTGTTGTCACCTGTCAAGTCAGTCAGTGAGGCGTGACAAGGCTTGACAACCTGTCAGCTTGACAGGTGACAGCTTGACAGGTAGACAGTGAGTGACACTCTGACATGTGGTGCATTGTTGTCACCTGTCAAGTCAGTCAGTGAGGCGTGACAAGGCTTGACAACCTGTCAGCTTGACAGGTGACAGCTTGACAGGTAGACACAAGTGAGTGACACTCTGACTGTGGTGCATTGTTGTCCTGTCAAGTCAGTCAGTGAGGCGTGACAAGGCTTGACAACTGTCAGCTTGACAGGTGACAGCTTGACAGGTAGACAGTGAGTGACACTCTGAATGTGGTGCATTGTTGTCACCTGTCAAGTCAGTCAGTGAGGCGTGACAAGGCTTGACAACCTGTCAGCTTGACAGGTGGACAGCTTGACAGGTAGACAAGTGAGTGACACTTGACATGTGGTGCATTGTTGTCACTGTCAAGTCAGTCAGTGAGGCGTGACAAGGCTTGACAACCTGTCAGCTTGACAGGTGACAGCTGACAGGTAGACAAGTGAGTGACACTCTGACATGTGGTGCATTGTTGTCACCTGTCAAGTCAGTCAGTGAGGCGTGACAAGGCTTGACAACCTGTCAGCTTGACAGGGTGACAGCTTGACAGGTAGACAAGTGAGTGGACACTCTGACATGTGGTGCATTGTTGTCACCTGTCAAGTAAGTCAGTGAGCGTGACAAGGCTTGACAACCTGTCAGCTTGACAGGTGACAGCTTGACAGGTAGACAAGTGAGTGACACTCTGGACATGTGGTGCATTGTTGTCACCTGTCAAGTCAGTCAGTGAGGCGTGACAAGGCTTGACAACCTGTCAGCTTGACAGGGACAGCTTGACAGGTAGACAAGTGAGGACACTCTGACATGTGGTGCATTGTTGTCACCTGTCAAGTCAGTCAGTGAGGCGTGACAAGGCTTGACAACCTGTCAGCTGACAGGTGACAGCTTGACAGGTAGACAAGTGAGTGACACTCTGACATGTGGTGCATTGTTGTCACCTGTCAAGTCAGTCAGTGGCGTGACAAGGCTTGACAACCTGTCAGCTTGACAGGTGACAGTTGACAGGTAGACAAGTGAGTGACACTCTGACATGTGGTGCATTGTTGTCACCTGTCAAGTCAGTCAGTGAGGCGTGACAAGGCTTGACAACCTGTCAGCTTGACAGGTGACAGCTTGACAGGTAGACAAGTGAGTGACACTCGACATGTGGTGCATTGTTGTCACCTGTCAAGCAGTCAGTGAGGCGTGACAAGGCTTGACAACCTGTCAGCTGAAGGTGAGCTTGACAGGTAGACAAGTGAGTGACACTCTGACATGTGGTGCATTGGTCCTGTCAAGTCAGTCAGTGAGGCGTGAAGGCTTGACAACTGTCAGCTTGACAGGTGACAGCTTGACAGGTAGACAAGTGAGTGACACTCTGACATGTGGTGCATTGTTGTCACCTGTCAAGTCAGTCAGTGAGGCGTGACAAGGCTTGAACCTGTCAGCTTGACAGGTGACAGCTTGACAGGTAGGACAAGTGAGTGACACTCTGACATGTGGTGCTTGTGTCACCTGTCAAGTCAGTCAGGAGGGGTGACAAGGCTTGACAACCTGTCAGCTGACAGGTGACAGCTTGACAGGTAGACAAGTGAGAGTGACACTCGACATGTGGTGCATTGTTGTCACCTGTCAAGTCAGTCAGTGAGAGCGTGACAAAGGCTTGACAACCTGTCAGCTTGACAGGTGACAGCTTGACAGGTAGACAAGTGAGTGACACTCTGACATGTGGTGCATTGTTGTCACCTGTCAAGTCAGTCAGTGAGGGCGTGGACAAGGCTTGACAACCTGTCAGCTGACAGGTGACAGCTTGACAGGTAGACAAGTGAGTGACACTCTAATGGGGTGCATTGTGTCACCTGTCAAGTCAGTGGAGGCGTGACAAGGTTGACAACCTGTCAGCTTGACAGGTGACAGCTTGACAGGTAGACAAGTGAGTGACACTCTGACATGTGGTGCATGTTGTCACCGTCAAGTCAGTCAGTGAGGCGTGACAAGGCTTGACAACTGTCAGCTTGACAGGTGACAGCTTGACAGGTAGACAAGTGAGTGACACTCTGACATGTGGTGCATTGGTGTCACCTGTCAAGTCAGTCAGTGAGGCGTGACAAGGCTTGACAACCTGTCAGCTTGACAGGTGACAGCTTGAAGGTAGACAAGTGAGTGACACTCTGACTGTGTGGTGCATTGTTGTCACCTGTCAGTCAGTCAGTGAGGCGTGACAAGGCTTGACAACCTGTCAGCTTGACAGGTGACAGCTTGACAGGTAGACAAGTGAGTGACACTCTGACATGTGGTGCATTGTTGTCACCTGTCAAGTCAAGTGTGAGGCGTGACAAGGCTTGACAATGTCAGCTTGACAGGTGACAGCTGACAGGTGAAAGTGAGTGACACTCTGACATGTGGTGCATTGTGTCACCTGTCAAGTCAAGTCAGGAGGCGTGACAAGGCTTGACAACCTGTCAGCTTGACAGGTGACAGCTTGACAGGTAGACAAGTGAGTGACACTGCATGTGGTGCATTGTTGTCACCTGTCAAGTCAGTCAGTGAGGCGTGACAAGGCTTGACAACTCAGCTTGACAGGTGACAGCTTGACAGGTAGACAAGTGAGTGACACTCTGACATGTGGTGCATTGTTGTCTCCTGTCAAGTCAGTCAGTGAGGCGTGACAAGGCTTGACAAACTGTCAGCTTGAAGGTGACAGCTTGACGGTAGACAAGTGAGTGACACTCTGACATGTGGTGCATTGTTGTCACCTGTCAAGTCAGTCAGTGAGGCGTGAAAAGGCTTGACAACCTGTCAGCTTGACGGTGACAGCTTGACAGGTAGACAAGTGAGTGACACTCTGACATGTGGTGTGTTGTCACCTGTCAAGTCAGTCAGTGAGGCGTGACAAGGCTTGACAACCTGTCAGCTTGACAGGTGACAGCTTGACAGGGTAGAACAAGTGAGTGACACTGACATGTGGGTGCATTTTGTCACCTGTCAAGTCAGTCAGTGAGGCGTGACAAGGCTTGACAACTGTCAGCTTGACAGGTGACAGCTGGACAGGTAGACAAGTGAGTGACATCTGACATGTGGTGCATTGTTGTCACCTGTCAAGTCAGTCAGTGAGGGTGACAAGGCTTGACAACTGTCAGCTTGACAGGTGACAGCTTGACAGGTAGACAAGTGAGTGACACTCTGACATGTGGTGATTGTTGTCACTGTCAAGTCAGTCAGTGAGGCGTGACAAGGCTTGAAACTGTCAGCTGGACAGGTGACAGCTTGACAGGTAGACAAGTGAGTGACACTCTGAATGTGGTGCATTGTTGTCAACCTGTCAAGTCAGTCAGTGAGGAGTGACAAGGCTTGACAACCTGTCAGCTTGACAGGTGACAGCTTGACAGGTAGACAAGGAGTGACACTCGACATGTGGTGCATTGTTGTCACCTGTCAAGTCAGTCAGTGAGGCGTGACAAGGCTTGACAACCTGTCAGCTGACAGGTGACAGCTGACAGGTAGACAAGTGAGTGACACTCGACATGTGGGTGCATGTTGTCACCGTCAAGTCAGTCGTGAGGCGTGACAAGGCTTGACAACCTGTCAGCTTGACAGGTGACAGCTTGACAGGTAGACAAGTGAGTGACACCTGCATGTGGTGCATTGTTGTCACCGTCAAGTCAGTCAGTGAGGCGTGACAAGGCTTGACAACCTGTCAGCTTGACAGGTGACAGCTGACAGGTAGACAGGTGAGTGGACACTCTGACATGTGGTGCATTGTTGTCCCTGTCAAGTCAGTCAGTGAGGCGTGACAAGGCTTGACAACCTGTCAGCTTGACAGGTGACAGCTTGACAGGTAGACAAGTGAGTGACACTCTGAAATGTGGTGCATTGTTGTCCTGTCAAGTCAGTCAGTGAGGAGCGTGACAAGGCTTGACAACCTGTCAGCTTGGACAGGTGACATGACAGGTAGACAAGTGAGTGACACTCTGACATGTGGTGCATTGTTGTCCTGTCAAGTCAGTCAGTGAGGCGTGACAAGGCTTGAAACCTGTCAGCTTGACAGGTGACAGCTTGACAGGTAGACAAGTGAGTGACACTCTGACATGTGGTGCATTGTTGTCACCTGTCAAGTCAGTCAGTGAGTGCGTGACAAGGCTTGACAACCTGTCAGCTGACAGGTGACAGCTTGACAGGTAGAAGTGAGTGACACTCTGACATGTGGTGCATTTTGTCACCTGTCAAGTCAGTCAGTGAGGGCGTGACAGGCTTGACAACCTGTCAGCTTGACAGGTGACAGCTTGACAGGTAGACAAGTGAGTGACACTCTGACATGTGGTGCATTGTTGTCACGTCAAGTCAGTCAGTGAGGCGGCGTGACAAGGCTGACAACCTGTCAGCTGACAGGTGACAGTTGACAGGTAGACAGTGAGTGACACTCTGACATGTGGTGCATTGTTGTCACTGCTGTCAAGTCAGTCAGTGAGGCGTGACAAGGCTTGACAACCTGTCAGCTGACAGGTGACAGTTTGACAGGTAGACAAGTGAGTGACACTCTGACATGTGGTGCATTGTTGTCTGTCAAGTCAGTCAGTGAGGCGTGACAAGGCTTGACAACCTGTCAGCTTGACAGGTGACAGCTTGACAGGTAGACAAGTGAGTGACACTCTGACATGTGGTGCATGTTGTCACCTGTCAAGTCGGTCAGTGAGGCGCGTGGACAAGGCTTGACAACCTGTCAGCTTGACAGGTGACAGCTGACAGGTAGACAAGGTGAGTGACACTCTGCATGTGTGCATTGTTGTCACTGTCAAGTCAGTCAGTGAGGCCGTGACAAGGCTTGACAACCTGTCAGCTTGACAGGTGACAGCTTGACAGGTAGACAAGTGAGTGACACTTGACATGTGGTGCATTGTTGTCACCTGTCAAGTCAGTCAGTGAGGCGTGACAAGGCTTGAACCTGTCAGCTTGACAGGGACAGCTTGACAGGTAGACAAGTGAGTGACACTCTGACATGTGGTGCATGTTGTCACCTGTCAAGTCATCAGTGAGGCGGACAGGCTTGACAACCTGTCAGCTGACAGGTGACAGCTTGACAGGTAGACAAGTGAGTGACACTCTGACATGTGGTGCATTGTTGTCCTGTCAAGTCAGTCAGTGAGGCGTGACAAGGCGTGACAACCTGT
>MRSW03000320.1:0-30711 GCA_001923025.3 Taenia multiceps | reverse complement strand
GCTTGACAGGTGACACTTGAGGTAGACAGTGAGTGACACTCTGACATGTGGTGCATGTTTTGTCACCTTCAAGTCAGTCAGTGAGCGTGACAAGCTTCAACCTGTCAGCTTGACAGGTGACAGCTTGAAGGTAACAAGTGAGTGACACTCTGACATGTGGTGCATAGTTGTCACCTGTCAAGTCAGTCAGTGAGGCGTGACAAGGCTTGACAACCTGTCAGCTTGACAGGTGACAGCTTGAGAGGTAGACAAGTGATGACACTCTGACATGTTGTGCATAGTTGTCACCTGTCAAGTCAGTCATGAGGCGTGACAAGGCTTGACAACCTGTCAGCTTGACAGGTGACAGCTTGAGAGGTAGACAAGTGAGTGACACTCTGACATGTGGTGCATAGTTGTCACCTGTCAAGTCAGTCAGTGAGGCGTGACAAGGCTTGACAACCTGACAGCTTGACAGTGACAGCTTGAGAGGTAGACAAGTGAGTGACACTCTGACATGTGGTGCATAGTTTCACCTGTCAAGTCAGTCAGTGAGGCGTGACAAGGCTTGACAACCTGTCAGCTTGACAGGTGACAGCTTGAGAGGTAGACAAGTGAGTGACACTCTGACATGTGGTGCATAGTTTCACCTGTCAAGTCAGTGGAGGCGTGACAAGGCTTGACAACCTGTCAGCTGACAGGTGACACTTGAGAGGTAGACAAGTGATGACACTCTGACATGTGGTGCATAGTTGTCACCTGTCAAGTCAGTCAGTGAGGCGTGACAAGGCTTGACAACCTGTCAGCTTGACAGGTGACAGCTTGAGAGGTAACAAGTGAGTGACACTCTGACATGTGGTGCATAGTTGTCACCTGTCAAGTCAGTCGTGAGGCGTGACAGGCTGACATGTCAGCTTGACAGGTGACAGCTTGACAGGTATACAAGTGAGTGACACTCTGACATGTGGTGCATTGTTGTCACCTGTCAAGTCAGTCAGTGAGGCGTGACAAGGCTTGACAACCTGTCAGCTTGACAGGTGACAGCTTGACAGGTAGACAAGTGAGTGACACTCTGACATGTGGTGCATTGTTGTCACCTGTCAAGTCAGTCAGTGAGGCGTGACAAGGCTTGACAACCTGTCAGCTTGACAGGTGACAGCTTGACAGGTAGACAAGTGAGTGACACTCTGACATGTGGTGCATTGTTGTCACCTGTCAAGTCAGTCAGTGAGGCGTGACAAGGCTTGACAACCTGTCAGCTTGACAGGTGACAGCTTGACAGGTAGACAAGTGAGTGACACTCTGACATGGTGCATGTTGTCACCTGTCAAGTCAGTCAGTGAGGCGTGACAAGGCTTGACAACCTGTCAGCTTGACAGGTGACAGCTTGACAGGTAGACAAGTGAGTGACACTCTGACATGTGGTGCATTGTTGTCACCTGTCAAGTCAGTCAGTGAGGCGTGACAAGGCTTGACAACCTGTCAGCTTGACAGGTGACAGCTTGACAGGTAGACAGTGAGTGACACTCTGACATGTGGTGCATGTTGTCACCTGTCAAGTCAGTCAGTGAGGCGTGACAAGGCTTGACAACCTGTCAGCTTGACAGGTGACAGCTTGACAGGTAGACAAGTGAGTGACACTCTGACATGTGGTGCATTGTTGTCACCTGTCAAGTCAGTCAGTGAGGCGTGACAAGGCTTGACAACCTGTCAGCTTGACAGGTGACAGCTTGACAGGTAGACAGTGAGTGACACTCTGACATGTGGTGCATTGTTGTCACCTGTCAAGTCAGTCAGTGAGGCGTGACAAGGCTTGACAACCTGTCAGCTTGACAGGTGACAGCTTGACAGGTAGACAAGTGAGTGACACTCTGACATGTGGTGCATTGTTCACCTGTCAAGTCAGTCAGTGAGGCGTGACAAGGCTTGACAACCTGTCAGCTTGACAGGTGACAGCTTGACAGGTAGACAGTGAGTGACACTCTGACATGTGGTGCATTGTTGTCACCTGTCAAGTCAGTCAGTGAGGCGTGACAAGGCTTGACAACCTGTCAGCTTGACAGGTGACAGCTTGACAGGTAGACAAGTGAGTGACACTCTGACATGTGTGCATGTTGTCACCTGTCAAGTCAGTCAGTGAGGCGTGACAAGGCTTGACAACCTGTCAGCTTGACAGGTGACAGCTTGACAGGTAGACAAGTGAGTGACACTCTGACATGTGGTGCATTGTTGTCACCTGTCAAGTCAGTCAGTGAGGCGTGACAAGGCTTGACAACCTGTCAGCTTGACAGGTGACAGCTTGACAGGTAGACAAGTGAGTGACACTCTGACATGTGGTGCATTGTTGTCACCTGTCAAGTCAGTCAGTGAGGCGTGACAAGGCTTGACAACCTGTCAGCTTGACAGGTGACAGCTTGACAGGTAGACAAGTGAGTGACACTCTGACATGTGGTGCATTGTTGTCACCTGTCAAGTCAGTCAGTGAGGCGTGACAAGGCTTGACAACCTGTCAGCTTGACAGGTGACAGCTTGACAGGTAGACAAGTGAGTGACACTCTGACATGTGGTGCATTGTTGTCACCTGTCAAGTCAGTCAGTGAGGCGTGACAAGGCTTGACAACCTGTCAGCTTGACAGTGACAGCTTGACAGGTAGACAAGTGAGTGACACTCTGACATGTGGTGCATGTTGTCACCTGTCAAGTCAGTCAGTGAGGCGTGACAAGGCTTGACAACCTGTCAGCTTGACAGGTGACAGCTTGACAGGTAGACAAGTGAGTGACACTCTGACATGTGGTGCATTGTTGTCACCTGTCAAGTCAGTCAGTGAGGCGTGACAAGGCTTGACAACCTGTCAGCTTGACAGGTGACAGCTTGACAGGTAGACAAGTGAGTGACACTCTGACATGTGGTGCATTGTTGTCACCTGTCAAGTCAGTCAGTGAGGCGTGACAAGGCTTGACAACCTGTCAGCTTGACAGGTGACAGCTTGACAGGTAGACAAGTGAGTGACACTCTGACATGTGGTGCATTGTTGTCACCTGTCAAGTCAGTCAGTGAGGCGTGACAAGGCTTGACAACCTGTCAGCTTGACAGGTGACAGCTTGACAGGTAGACAAGTGAGTGACACTCTGACATGTGTGCATTGTTGTCACCTGTCAAGTCAGTCAGTGAGGCGTGACAAGGCTTGACAACCTGTCAGCTTGACAGGTGACAGCTTGACAGGTAGACAAGTGAGTGACACTCTGACATGTGGTGCATTGTTGTCACCTGTCAAGTCAGTCAGTGAGGCGTGACAAGGCTTGACAACCTGTCAGCTTGACAGGTGACAGCTTGACAGGTAGACAAGTGAGTGACACTCTGACATGTGGTGCATTGTTGTCACCTGTCAAGTCAGTCAGTGAGGCGTGACAAGGCTTGACAACCTGTCAGCTTGACAGGTGACAGCTTGACAGGTAGACAAGTGAGTGACACTCTGACATGTGGTGCATTGTTGTCACCTGTCAAGTCAGTCAGTGAGGCGTGACAAGGCTTGACAACCTGTCAGCTTGACAGGTGACAGCTTGACAGGTAGACAAGTGAGTGACACTCTGACATGTGGTGCATTGTTGTCACCTGTCAAGTCAGTCAGTGAGGCGTGACAAGGCTTGACAACCTGTCAGCTTGACAGGTGACAGCTTGACAGGTAGACAAGTGAGTGACACTCTGACATGTGGTGCATTGTTGTCACCTGTCAAGTCAGTCATGAGGCGTGACAAGGCTTGACAACCTGTCAGCTTGACAGGTGACAGCTTGACAGGTAGACAAGTGAGTGACACTCTGACATGTGGTGCATTGTTGTCACCTGTCAAGTCAGTCAGTGAGGCGTGACAAGGCTTGACAACCTGTCAGCTTGACAGGTGACAGCTTGACAGGTAGACAAGTGAGTGACACTCTGACATGTGGTGCATTGTTGTCACCTGTCAAGTCAGTCAGTGAGGCGTGACAAGGCTTGACAACCTGTCAGCTTGACAGGTGACAGCTTGACAGGTAGACAAGTGAGTGACACTCTGACATGTGGTGCATTGTTGTCACCTGTCAAGTCAGTCAGTGAGGCGTGACAAGGCTTGACAACCTGTCAGCTTGACAGGTGACAGCTTGACAGGTAGACAAGTGAGTGACACTCTGACATGTGGTGCATTGTTGTCACCTGTCAAGTCAGTCAGTGAGGCGTGACAAGGCTTGACAACCTGTCAGCTTGACAGGTGACAGCTTGACAGGTAGACAAGTGAGTGACACTCTGACATGTGGTGCATTGTTGTCACCTGTCAAGTCAGTCAGTGAGGCGTGACAAGGCTTGACAACCTGTCAGCTTGACAGGTGACAGCTTGAGGTAGAGCCAAGTGAGTGACACTCTGACATGTGGTGCATTGTTGTCACCTGTCAAGTCAGTCAGTGAGGCGTGACAAGGCTTGACAACCTGTCAGCTTGACAGGTGACAGCTTGACAGGTAGACAAGTGAGTGACACTCTGACATGTGGTGCATTGTTGTCACCTGTCAAGTCAGTCAGTGAGGCGTGACAAGGCTTGACAACCTGTCAGCTTGACAGGTGACAGCTTGACAGGTAGACAAGTGAGTGACACTCTGACATGTGGTGCATTGTTGTCACCTGTCAAGTCAGTCAGTGAGGCGTGACAAGGCTTGACAACCTGTCAGCTTGACAGGTGACAGCTTGACAGGTAGACAAGTGAGTGACACTCTGACATGTGGTGCATTGTTGTCACCTGTCAAGTCAGTCAGTGAGGCGTGACAAGGCTTGACAACCTGTCAGCTTGACAGGTGACAGCTTGACAGGTAGACAAGTGAGTGACACTCTGACATGTGGTGCATTGTTGTCACCTGTCAAGTCAGTCAGTGAGGCGTGACAAGGCTTGACAACCTGTCAGCTTGACAGGTGACAGCTTGACAGGTAGACAAGTGAGTGACACTCTGACATGTGGTGCATTGTTGTCACCTGTCAAGTCAGTCAGTGAGGCGTGACAAGGCTTGACAACCTGTCAGCTTGACAGGTGACAGCTTGACAGGTAGACAAGTGAGTGACACTCTGACATGTGGTGCATTGTTGTCAGCTGTCAAGTCAGTCAGTGAGGCGTGACAAGGCTTGACAACCTGTCAGCTTGACAGGTGACAGCTTGACAGTAGACAAGTGAGTGACACTCTGACATGTGGTGCATTGTTGTCGCCTGTCAAGTCAGTCAGTGAGGCGTGACAAGGCTTGACAACCTGTCAGCTTGACAGGTGACAGCTTGACAGGTAGACAAGTGAGTGACACTCTGACATGTGGTGCATTGTTGTCACCTGTCAAGTCAGTCAGTGAGGCGTGACAAGGCTTGACAACCTGTCAGCTTGACAGGTGACAGCTTGACAGGTAGACAAGTGAGTGACACTCTGACATGTGTGCATTGTTGTCACCTGTCAAGTCAGTCAGTGAGGCGTGACAAGGCTTGACAACCTGTCAGCTTGACAGGTGACAGCTTGACAGGTAGACAAGTGAGTGACACTCTGACATGTGGTGCATTGTTGTCACCTGTCAAGTCAGTCAGTGAGGCGTGACAAGGCTTGACAACCTGTCAGCTTGACAGGTGACAGCTTGACAGGTAGACAAGTGAGTGACACTCTGACATTTGGTGCATTGTTGTCACCTGTCAAGTCAGTCAGTGAGGCGTGACAAGGCTTGACAACCTGTCAGCTTGACAGGTGACAGCTTGACAGGTAGACAAGTGAGTGACACTCTGACATGTGGTGCATTGTTGTCACCTGTCAAGTCAGTCAGTGAGGCGTGACAAGGCTTGACAACCTGTCAGCTTGACAGGTGACAGCTTGACAGGTAGACAAGTGAGTGACACTCTGACATGTGGTGCATTGTTGTCACCTGTCAAGTCAGTCAGTGAGGCGTGACAAGGCTTGACAACCTGTCAGCTTGACAGGTGACAGCTTGACAGGTAGACAAGTGAGTGACACTCTGACATGTGGTGCATTGTTGTCACCTGTCAAGTCAGTCAGTGAGGCGTGACAAGGCTTGACAACCTGTCAGCTTGACAGGTGACAGCTTGACAGGTAGACAAGTGAGTGACACTCTGACATGTGGTGCATTGTTGTCACCTGTCAAGTCAGTCAGTGAGGCGTGACAAGGCTTGACAACCTGTCAGCTTGACAGGTGACAGCTTGACAGGTAGACAAGTGAGTGACACTCTGACATGTGGTGCATTGTTGTCACCTGTCAAGTCAGTCAGTGAGGCGTGACAAGGCTTGACAACCTGTCAGCTTGACAGGTGACAGCTTGACAGGTAGACAAGTGAGTGACACTCTGACATGTGGTGCATTGTTGTCACCTGTCAAGTCAGTCAGTGAGGCGTGACAAGGCTTGACAACCTGTCAGCTTGACAGGTGACAGCTTGACAGGTAGACAAGTGAGTGACACTCTGACATGTGGTGCATTGTTGTCACCTGTCAAGTCAGTCAGTGAGGCGTGACAAGGCTTGACAACCTGTCAGCTTGACAGGTGACAGCTTGACAGGTAGACAAGTGAGTGACACTCTGACATGTGGTGCATTGTTGTCACCTGTCAAGTCAGTCAGTGAGGCGTGACAAGGCTTGACAACCTGTCAGCTTGACAGGTGACAGCTTGACAGGTAGACAAGTGAGTGACACTCTGACATGTGTGCATTGTTGTCACCTGTCAAGTCAGTCAGTGAGGCGTGACAAGGCTTGACAACCTGTCAGCTTGACAGGTGACAGCTTGACAGGTAGACAAGTGAGTGACACTCTGACATGTGGTGCATTGTTGTCACCTGTCAAGTCAGTCAGTGAGGCGTGACAAGGCTTGACAACCTGTCAGCTTGACAGGTGACAGCTTGACAGGTAGACAAGTGAGTGACACTCTGACATGTGGTGCATTGTTGTCACCTGTCAAGTCAGTCAGTGAGGCGTGACAAGGCTTGACAACCTGTCAGCTTGACAGGTGACAGCTTGACAGGTAGACAAGTGAGTGACACTCTGACATGTGGTGCATTGTTGTCACCTGTCAAGTCAGTCAGTGAGGCGTGACAAGGCTTGACAACCTGTCAGCTTGACAGGTGACAGCTTGACAGGTAGACAAGTGAGTGACACTCTGACATGTGGTGCATTGTTGTCACCTGTCAAGTCAGTCAGTGAGGCGTGACAAGGCTTGACAACCTGTCAGCTTGACAGGTGACAGCTTGACAGGTAGACAAGTGAGTGACACTCTGACATGTGGTGCATTGTTGTCACCTGTCAAGTCAGTCAGTGAGGCGTGACAAGGCTTGACAACCTGTCAGCTTGACAGGTGACAGCTTGACAGGTAGACAAGTGAGTGACACTCTGACATGTGGTGCATTGTTGTCACCTGTCAAGTCAGTCAGTGAGGCGTGACAAGGCTTGACAACCTGTCAGCTTGACAGGTGACAGCTTGACAGGTAGACAAGTGAGTGACACTCTGACATGTGGTGCATTGTTGTCACCTGTCAAGTCAGTCAGTGAGGCGTGACAAGGCTTGACAACCTGTCAGCTTGACAGGTGACAGCTTGACAGGTAGACAAGTGAGTGACACTCTGACATGTGGTGCATTGTTGTCACCTGTCAAGTCAGTCAGTGAGGCGTGACAAGGCTTGACAACCTGTCAGCTTGACAGGTGACAGCTTGACAGGTAGACAAGTGAGTGACACTCTGACATGTGGTGCATTGTTGTCACCTGTCAAGTCAGTCAGTGAGGCGTGACAAGGCTTGACAACCTGTCAGCTTGACAGGTGACAGCTTGACAGGTAGACAAGTGAGTGACACTCTGACATGTGGTGCATTGTTGTCACCTGTCAAGTCAGTCAGTGAGGCGTGACAAGGCTTGACAACCTGTCAGCTTGACAGGTGACAGCTTGACAGGTAGACAAGTGAGTGACACTCTGACATGTGGTGCATTGTTGTCACCTGTCAAGTCAGTCAGTGAGGCGTGACAAGGCTTGACAACCTGTCAGCTTGACAGGTGACAGCTTGACAGGTAGACAAGTGAGTGACACTCTGACATGTGGTGCATTGTTGTCACCTGTCAAGTCAGTCAGTGAGGCGTGACAAGGCTTGACAACCTGTCAGCTTGACAGGTGACAGCTTGACAGGTAGACAAGTGAGTGACACTCTGACATGTGGTGCATTGTTGTCACCTGTCAAGTCAGTCAGTGAGGCGTGACAAGGCTTGACAACCTGTCAGCTTGACAGGTGACAGCTTGACAGGTAGACAAGTGAGTGACACTCTGACATGTGGTGCATTGTTGTCACCTGTCAAGTCAGTCAGTGAGGCGTGACAAGGCTTGACAACCTGTCAGCTTGACAGGTGACAGCTTGACAGGTAGACAAGTGAGTGACACTCTGACATGTGGTGCATTGTTGTCACCTGTCAAGTCAGTCAGTGAGGCGTGACAAGGCTTGACAACCTGTCAGCTTGACAGGTGACAGCTTGACAGGTAGACAAGTGAGTGACACTCTGACATGTGGTGCATTGTTGTCACCTGTCAAGTCAGTCAGTGAGGCGTGACAAGGCTTGACAACCTGTCAGCTTGACAGGTGACAGCTTGACAGGTAGACAAGTGAGTGACACTCTGACATGTGGTGCATTGTTGTCACCTGTCAAGTCAGTCAGTGAGGCGTGACAAGGCTTGACAACCTGTCAGCTTGACAGGTGACAGCTTGACAGGTAGACAAGTGAGTGACACTCTGACATGTGGTGCATTGTTGTCACCTGTCAAGTCAGTCAGTGAGGCGTGACAAGGCTTGACAACCTGTCAGCTTGACAGGTGACAGCTTGACAGGTAGACAAGTGAGTGACACTCTGACATGTGGTGCATTGTTGTCACCTGTCAAGTCAGTCAGTGAGGCGTGACAAGGCTTGACAACCTGTCAGCTTGACAGGTGACAGCTTGACAGGTAGACAAGTGAGTGACACTCTGACATGTGGTGCATTGTTGTCACCTGTCAAGTCAGTCAGTGAGGCGTGACAAGGCTTGACAACCTGTCAGCTTGACAGGTGACAGCTTGACAGGTAGACAAGTGAGTGACACTCTGACATGTGGTGCATTGTTGTCACCTGTCAAGTCAGTCAGTGAGGCGTGACAAGGCTTGACAACCTGTCAGCTTGACAGGTGACAGCTTGACAGGTAGACAAGTGAGTGACACTCTGACATGTGGTGCATTGTTGTCACCTGTCAAGTCAGTCAGTGAGGCGTGACAAGGCTTGACAACCTGTCAGCTTGACAGGTGACAGCTTGACAGGTAGACAAGTGAGTGACACTCTGACATGTGGTGCATTGTTGTCACCTGTCAAGTCAGTCAGTGAGGCGTGACAAGGCTTGACAACCTGTCAGCTTGACAGGTGACAGCTTGACAGGTAGACAAGTGAGTGACACTCTGACATGTGGTGCATTGTTGTCACCTGTCAAGTCAGTCAGTGAGGCGTGACAAGGCTTGACAACCTGTCAGCTTGACAGGTGACAGCTTGACAGGTAGACAAGTGAGTGACACTCTGACATGTGGTGCATTGTTGTCACCTGTCAAGTCAGTCAGTGAGGCGTGACAAGGCTTGACAACCTGTCAGCTTGACAGGTGACAGCTTGACAGGTAGACAAGTGAGTGACACTCTGACATGTGGTGCATTGTTGTCACCTGTCAAGTCAGTCAGTGAGGCGTGACAAGGCTTGACAACCTGTCAGCTTGACAGGTGACAGCTTGACAGGTAGACAAGTGAGTGACACTCTGACATGTGGTGCATTGTTGTCACCTGTCAAGTCAGTCAGTGAGGCGTGACAAGGCTTGACAACCTGTCAGCTTGACAGGTGACAGCTTGACAGGTAGACAAGTGAGTGACACTCTGACATGTGGTGCATTGTTGTCACCTGTCAAGTCAGTCAGTGAGGCGTGACAAGGCTTGACAACCTGTCAGCTTGACAGGTGACAGCTTGACAGGTAGACAAGTGAGTGACACTCTGACATGTGGTGCATTGTTGTCACCTGTCAAGTCAGTCAGTGAGGCGTGACAAGGCTTGACAACCTGTCAGCTTGACAGGTGACAGCTTGACAGGTAGACAAGTGAGTGACACTCTGACATGTGGTGCATTGTTGTCACCTGTCAAGTCAGTCAGTGAGGCGTGACAAGGCTTGACAACCTGTCAGCTTGACAGGTGACAGCTTGACAGGTAGACAAGTGAGTGACACTCTGACATGTGGTGCATTGTTGTCACCTGTCAAGTCAGTCAGTGAGGCGTGACAAGGCTTGACAACCTGTCAGCTTGACAGGTGACAGCTTGACAGGTAGACAAGTGAGTGACACTCTGACATGTGGTGCATTGTTGTCACCTGTCAAGTCAGTCAGTGAGGCGTGACAAGGCTTGACAACCTGTCAGCTTGACAGGTGACAGCTTGACAGGTAGACAAGTGAGTGACACTCTGACATGTGGTGCATTGTTGTCACCTGTCAAGTCAGTCAGTGAGGCGTGACAAGGCTTGACAACCTGTCAGCTTGACAGGTGACAGCTTGACAGGTAGACAAGTGAGTGACACTCTGACATGTGGTGCATTGTTGTCACCTGTCAAGTCAGTCAGTGAGGCGTGACAAGGCTTGACAACCTGTCAGCTTGACAGGTGACAGCTTGACAGGTAGACAAGTGAGTGACACTCTGACATGTGGTGCATTGTTGTCACCTGTCAAGTCAGTCAGTGAGGCGTGACAAGGCTTGACAACCTGTCAGCTTGACAGGTGACAGCTTGACAGGTAGACAAGTGAGTGACACTCTGACATGTGGTGCATAGTTGTCACCTGTCAAGTCAGTCAGTGAGGCGTGACAAGGCTTGACAACCTGTCAGCTTGACAGGTGACAGCTTGACAGGTAGACAAGTGAGTGACACTCTGACATGTGGTGCAGAGTTGTCACCTGTCAAGTCAGTCAGTGAGGCGTGACAAGGCTTGACAACCTGTCAGCTTGACAGGTGACAGCTTGACAGGTAGACAAGTGAGTGACACTCTGACATGTGGTGCATTGTTGTCACCTGTCAAGTCAGTCAGTGAGGCGTGACAAGGCTTGACAACCTGTCAGCTTGACAGGTGACAGCTTGACAGGTAGACAAGTGAGTGACACTCTGACATGTGGTGCATTGTTGTCACCTGTCAAGTCAGTCAGTGAGGCGTGACAAGGCTTGACAACCTGTCAGCTTGACAGGTGACAGCTTGACAGGTAGACAAGTGAGTGACACTCTGACATGTGGTGCATTGTTGTCACCTGTCAAGTCAGTCAGTGAGGCGTGACAAGGCTTGACAACCTGTCAGCTTGACAGGTGACAGCTTGACAGGTAGACAAGTGAGTGACACTCTGACATGTGGTGCATTGTTGTCACCTGTCAAGTCAGTCAGTGAGGCGTGACAAGGCTTGACAACCTGTCAGCTTGACAGGTGACAGCTTGACAGGTAGACAAGTGAGTGACACTCTGACATGTGGTGCATTGTTGTCACCTGTCAAGTCAGTCAGTGAGGCGTGACAAGGCTTGACAACCTGTCAGCTTGACAGGTGACAGCTTGACAGGTAGACAAGTGAGTGACACTCTGACATGTGGTGCATTGTTGTCACCTGTCAAGTCAGTCAGTGAGGCGTGACAAGGCTTGACAACCTGTCAGCTTGACAGGTGACAGCTTGACAGGTAGACAAGTGAGTGACACTCTGACATGTGGTGCATTGTTGTCACCTGTCAAGTCAGTCAGTGAGGCGTGACAAGGCTTGACAACCTGTCAGCTTGACAGGTGACAGCTTGACAGGTAGACAAGTGAGTGACACTCTGACATGTGGTGCATGTTGTCACCTGTCAAGTCAGTCAGTGAGGCGTGACAAGGCTTGACAACCTGTCAGCTTGACAGGTGACAGCTTGAGGTAGACAAGTGAGTGACACTCTGACATGTGGTGCATTGTTGTCACCTGTCAAGTCAGTCAGTGAGGCGTGACAAGGCTTGACAACCTGTCAGCTTGACAGGTGACAGCTTGACAGGTAGACAAGTGAGTGACACTCTGACATGTGGTGCATTGTTGTCACCTGTCAAGTCAGTCAGTGAGGCGTGACAAGGCTTGACAACCTGTCAGCTTGACAGGTGACAGCTTGACAGGTAGACAAGTGAGTGACACTCTGACATGTGGTGCATTGTTGTCACCTGTCAAGTCAGTCAGTGAGGCGTGACAAGGCTTGACAACCTGTCAGCTTGACAGGTGACAGCTTGACAGGTAGACAAGTGAGTGACACTCTGACATGTGGTGCATTGTTGTCACCTGTCAAGTCAGTCAGTGAGGCGTGACAAGGCTTGACAACCTGTCAGCTTGACAGGTGACAGCTTGACAGGTAGACAAGTGAGTGACACTCTGACATGTGGTGCATTGTTGTCACCTGTCAAGTCAGTCAGTGAGGCGTGACAAGGCTTGACAACCTGTCAGCTTGACAGGTGACAGCTTGACAGGTAGACAAGTGAGTGACACTCTGACATGTGGTGCATTGTTGTCACCTGTCAAGTCAGTCAGTGAGGCGTGACAAGGCTTGACAACCTGTCAGCTTGACAGGTGACAGCTTGACAGGTAGACAAGTGAGTGACACTCTGACATGTGGTGCATTGTTGTCACCTGTCAAGTCAGTCAGTGAGGCGTGACAAGGCTTGACAACCTGTCAGCTTGACAGGTGACAGCTTGACAGGTAGACAAGTGAGTGACACTCTGACATGTGGTGCATTGTTGTCACCTGTCAAGTCAGTCAGTGAGGCGTGACAAGGCTTGACAACCTGTCAGCTTGACAGGTGACAGCTTGACAGGTAGACAAGTGAGTGACACTCTGACATGTGGTGCATTGTTGTCACCTGTCAAGTCAGTCAGTGAGGCGTGACAAGGCTTGACAACCTGTCAGCTTGACAGGTGACAGCTTGACAGGTAGACAAGTGAGTGACACTCTGACATGTGGTGCATTGTTGTCACCTGTCAAGTCAGTCAGTGAGGCGTGACAAGGCTTGACAACCTGTCAGCTTGACAGGTGACAGCTTGACAGGTAGACAAGTGAGTGACACTCTGACATGTGGTGCATTGTTGTCACCTGTCAAGTCAGTCAGTGAGGCGTGACAAGGCTTGACAACCTGTCAGCTTGACAGGTGACAGCTTGACAGGTAGACAAGTGAGTGACACTCTGACATGTGGTGCATTGTTGTCACCTGTCAAGTCAGTCAGTGAGGCGTGACAAGGCTTGACAACCTGTCAGCTTGACAGGTGACAGCTTGACAGGTAGACAAGTGAGTGACACTCTGACATGTGGTGCATTGTTGTCACCTGTCAAGTCAGTCAGTGAGGCGTGACAAGGCTTGACAACCTGTCAGCTTGACAGGTGACAGCTTGACAGGTAGACAAGTGAGTGACACTCTGACATGTGGTGCATTGTTGTCACCTGTCAAGTCAGTCAGTGAGGCGTGACAAGGCTTGACAACCTGTCAGCTTGACAGGTGACAGCTTGACAGGTAGACAAGTGAGTGACACTCTGACATGTGGTGCATTGTTGTCACCTGTCAAGTCAGTCAGTGAGGCGTGACAAGGCTTGACAACCTGTCAGCTTGACAGGTGACAGCTTGACAGGTAGACAAGTGAGTGACACTCTGACATGTGGTGCATTGTTGTCACCTGTCAAGTCAGTCAGTGAGGCGTGACAAGGCTTGACAACCTGTCAGCTTGACAGGTGACAGCTTGACAGGTAGACAAGTGAGTGACACTCTGACATGTGGTGCATTGTTGTCACCTGTCAAGTCAGTCAGTGAGGCGTGACAAGGCTTGACAACCTGTCAGCTTGACAGGTGACAGCTTGACAGGTAGACAAGTGAGTGACACTCTGACATGTGGTGCATTGTTGTCACCTGTCAAGTCAGTCAGTGAGGCGTGACAAGGCTTGACAACCTGTCAGCTTGACAGGTGACAGCTTGACAGGTAGACAAGTGAGTGACACTCTGACATGTGGTGCATTGTTGTCACCTGTCAAGTCAGTCAGTGAGGCGTGACAAGGCTTGACAACCTGTCAGCTTGACAGGTGACAGCTTGACAGGTAGACAAGTGAGTGACACTCTGACATGTGGTGCATTGTTGTCACCTGTCAAGTCAGTCAGTGAGGCGTGACAAGGCTTGACAACCTGTCAGCTTGACAGGTGACAGCTTGACAGGTAGACAAGTGAGTGACACTCTGACATGTGGTGCATTGTTGTCACCTGTCAAGTCAGTCAGTGAGGCGTGACAAGGCTTGACAACCTGTCAGCTTGACAGGTGACAGCTTGACAGGTAGACAAGTGAGTGACACTCTGACATGTGGTGCATTGTTGTCACCTGTCAAGTCAGTCAGTGAGGCGTGACAAGGCTTGACAACCTGTCAGCTTGACAGGTGACAGCTTGACAGGTAGACAAGTGAGTGACACTCTGACATGTGGTGCATTGTTGTCACCTGTCAAGTCAGTCAGTGAGGCGTGACAAGGCTTGACAACCTGTCAGCTTGACAGGTGACAGCTTGACAGGTAGACAAGTGAGTGACACTCTGACATGTGGTGCATTGTTGTCACCTGTCAAGTCAGTCAGTGAGGCGTGACAAGGCTTGACAACCTGTCAGCTTGACAGGTGACAGCTTGACAGGTAGACAAGTGAGTGACACTCTGACATGTGGTGCATTGTTGTCACCTGTCAAGTCAGTCAGTGAGGCGTGACAAGGCTTGACAACCTGTCAGCTTGACAGGTGACAGCTTGACAGGTAGACAAGTGAGTGACACTCTGACATGTGGTGCATTGTTGTCACCTGTCAAGTCAGTCAGTGAGGCGTGACAAGGCTTGACAACCTGTCAGCTTGACAGGTGACAGCTTGACAGGTAGACAAGTGAGTGACACTCTGACATGTGGTGCATTGTTGTCACCTGTCAAGTCAGTCAGTGAGGCGTGACAAGGCTTGACAACCTGTCAGCTTGACAGGTGACAGCTTGACAGGTAGACAAGTGAGTGACACTCTGACATGTGGTGCATTGTTGTCACCTGTCAAGTCAGTCAGTGAGGCGTGACAAGGCTTGACAACCTGTCAGCTTGACAGGTGACAGCTTGACAGGTAGACAAGTGAGTGACACTCTGACATGTGGTGCATTGTTGTCACCTGTCAAGTCAGTCAGTGAGGCGTGACAAGGCTTGACAACATGACAGCTTGACAGGTAGACAAGTGAGTGACACTCTGGCATGTGGTGCATTGTTGTCACCTGTCAAGTCAGTCAGTGAGGCGTGACAAGGCTTGACAACCTGTCAGCTTGACAGGTGACAGCTTGACAGGTAGACAAGTGAGTGACACTCTGACATGTGGTGCATTGTTGTCACCTGTCAAGTCAGTCAGTGAGGCGTGACAAGGCTTGACAACCTGTCAGCTTGACAGGTGACAGCTTGACAGGTAGACAAGTGAGTGACACTCTGACATGTGGTGCATTGTTGTCACCTGTCAAGTCAGTCAGTGAGGCGTGACAAGGCTTGACAACCTGTCAGCTTGACAGGTGACAGCTTGACAGGTAGACAAGTGAGTGACACTCTGACATGTGGTGCATTGTTGTCACCTGTCAAGTCAGTCAGTGAGGCGTGACAAGGCTTGACAACCTGTCAGCTTGACAGGTGACAGCTTGACAGGTAGACAAGTGAGTGACACTCTGACATGTGGTGCATTGTTGTCACCTGTCAAGTCAGTCAGTGAGGCGTGACAAGGCTTGACAACCTGTCAGCTTGACAGGTGACAGCTTGACAGGTAGACAAGTGAGTGACACTCTGACATGTGGTGCATTGTTGTCACCTGTCAAGTCAGTCAGTGAGGCGTGACAAGGCTTGACAACCTGTCAGCTTGACAGGTGACAGCTTGACAGGTAGACAAGTGAGTGACACTCTGACATGTGGTGCATTGTTGTCACCTGTCAAGTCAGTCAGTGAGGCGTGACAAGGCTTGACAACCTGTCAGCTTGACAGGTGACAGCTTGACAGGTAGACAAGTGAGTGACACTCTGACATGTGGTGCATTGTTGTCACCTGTCAAGTCAGTCAGTGAGGCGTGACAAGGCTTGACAACCTGTCAGCTTGACAGGTGACAGCTTGACAGGTAGACAAGTGAGTGACACTCTGACATGTGGTGCATTGTTGTCACCTGTCAAGTCAGTCAGTGAGGCGTGACAAGGCTTGACAACCTGTCAGCTTGACAGGTGACAGCTTGACAGGTAGACAAGTGAGTGACACTCTGACATGTGGTGCATTGTTGTCACCTGTCAAGTCAGTCAGTGAGGCGTGACAAGGCTTGACAACCTGTCAGCTTGACAGGTGACAGCTTGACAGGTAGACAAGTGAGTGACACTCTGACATGTGGTGCATTGTTGTCACCTGTCAAGTCAGTCAGTGAGGCGTGACAAGGCTTGACAACCTGTCAGCTTGACAGGTGACAGCTTGACAGGTAGACAAGTGAGTGACACTCTGACATGTGGTGCATTGTTGTCACCTGTCAAGTCAGTCAGTGAGGCGTGACAAGGCTTGACAACCTGTCAGCTTGACAGGTGACAGCTTGACAGGTAGACAAGTGAGTGACACTCTGACATGTGGTGCATTGTTGTCACCTGTCAAGTCAGTCAGTGAGGCGTGACAAGGCTTGACAACCTGTCAGCTTGACAGGTGACAGCTTGACAGGTAGACAAGTGAGTGACACTCTGACATGTGGTGCATTGTTGTCACCTGTCAAGTCAGTCAGTGAGGCGTGACAAGGCTTGACAACCTGTCAGCTTGACAGGTGACAGCTTGACAGGTAGACAAGTGAGTGACACTCTGACATGTGGTGCATTGTTGTCACCTGTCAAGTCAGTCAGTGAGGCGTGACAAGGCTTGACAACCTGTCAGCTTGACAGGTGACAGCTTGACAGGTAGACAAGTGAGTGACACTCTGACATGTGGTGCATTGTTGTCACCTGTCAAGTCAGTCAGTGAGGCGTGACAAGGCTTGACAACCTGTCAGCTTGACAGGTGACAGCTTGACAGGTAGACAAGTGAGTGACACTCTGACATGTGGTGCATTGTTGTCACCTGTCAAGTCAGTCAGTGAGGCGTGACAAGGCTTGACAACCTGTCAGCTTGACAGGTGACAGCTTGACAGGTAGACAAGTGAGTGACACTCTGACATGTGGTGCATTGTTGTCACCTGTCAAGTCAGTCAGTGAGGCGTGACAAGGCTTGACAACCTGTCAGCTTGACAGGTGACAGCTTGACAGGTAGACAAGTGAGTGACACTCTGACATGTGGTGCATTGTTGTCACCTGTCAAGTCAGTCAGTGAGGCGTGACAAGGCTTGACAACCTGTCAGCTTGACAGGTGACAGCTTGACAGGTAGACAAGTGAGTGACACTCTGACATGTGGTGCATTGTTGTCACCTGTCAAGTCAGTCAGTGAGGCGTGACAAGGCTTGACAACCTGTCAGCTTGACAGGTGACAGCTTGACAGGTAGACAAGTGAGTGACACTCTGACATGTGGTGCATTGTTGTCACCTGTCAAGTCAGTCAGTGAGGCGTGACAAGGCTTGACAACCTGTCAGCTTGACAGGTGACAGCTTGACAGGTAGACAAGTGAGTGACACTCTGACATGTGGTGCATTGTTGTCACCTGTCAAGTCAGTCAGTGAGGCGTGACAAGGCTTGACAACCTGTCAGCTTGACAGGTGACAGCTTGACAGGTAGACAAGTGAGTGACACTCTGACATGTGGTGCATTGTTGTCACCTGTCAAGTCAGTCAGTGAGGCGTGACAAGGCTTGACAACCTGTCAGCTTGACAGGTGACAGCTTGACAGGTAGACAAGTGAGTGACACTCTGACATGTGGTGCATTGTTGTCACCTGTCAAGTCAGTCAGTGAGGCGTGACAAGGCTTGACAACCTGTCAGCTTGACAGGTGACAGCTTGACAGGTAGACAAGTGAGTGACACTCTGACATGTGGTGCATTGTTGTCACCTGTCAAGTCAGTCAGTGAGGCGTGACAAGGCTTGACAACCTGTCAGCTTGACAGGTGACAGCTTGACAGGTAGACAAGTGAGTGACACTCTGACATGTGGTGCATTGTTGTCACCTGTCAAGTCAGTCAGTGAGGCGTGACAAGGCTTGACAACCTGTCAGCTTGACAGGTGACAGCTTGACAGGTAGACAAGTGAGTGACACTCTGACATGTGGTGCATTGTTGTCACCTGTCAAGTCAGTCAGTGAGGCGTGACAAGGCTTGACAACCTGTCAGCTTGACAGGTGACAGCTTGACAGGTAGACAAGTGAGTGACACTCTGACATGTGGTGCATTGTTGTCACCTGTCAAGTCAGTCAGTGAGGCGTGACAAGGCTTGACAACCTGTCAGCTTGACAGGTGACAGCTTGACAGGTAGACAAGTGAGTGACACTCTGACATGTGGTGCATTGTTGTCACCTGTCAAGTCAGTCAGTGAGGCGTGACAAGGCTTGACAACCTGTCAGCTTGACAGGTGACAGCTTGACAGGTAGACAAGTGAGTGACACTCTGACATGTGGTGCATTGTTGTCACCTGTCAAGTCAGTCAGTGAGGCGTGACAAGGCTTGACAACCTGTCAGCTTGACAGGTGACAGCTTGACAGGTAGACAAGTGAGTGACACTCTGACATGTGGTGCATTGTTGTCACCTGTCAAGTCAGTCAGTGAGGCGTGACAAGGCTTGACAACCTGTCAGCTTGACAGGTGACAGCTTGACAGGTAGACAAGTGAGTGACACTCTGACATGTGGTGCATTGTTGTCACCTGTCAAGTCAGTCAGTGAGGCGTGACAAGGCTTGACAACCTGTCAGCTTGACAGGTGACAGCTTGACAGGTAGACAAGTGAGTGACACTCTGACATGTGGTGCATTGTTGTCACCTGTCAAGTCAGTCAGTGAGGCGTGACAAGGCTTGACAACCTGTCAGCTTGACAGGTGACAGCTTGACAGGTAGACAAGTGAGTGACACTCTGACATGTGGTGCATTGTTGTCACCTGTCAAGTCAGTCAGTGAGGCGTGACAAGGCTTGACAACCTGTCAGCTTGACAGGTGACAGCTTGACAGGTAGACAAGTGAGTGACACTCTGACATGTGGTGCATTGTTGTCACCTGTCAAGTCAGTCAGTGAGGCGTGACAAGGCTTGACAACCTGTCAGCTTGACAGGTGACAGCTTGACAGGTAGACAAGTGAGTGACACTCTGACATGTGGTGCATTGTTGTCACCTGTCAAGTCAGTCAGTGAGGCGTGACAAGGCTTGACAACCTGTCAGCTTGACAGGTGACAGCTTGACAGGTAGACAAGTGAGTGACACTCTGACATGTGGTGCATTGTTGTCACCTGTCAAGTCAGTCAGTGAGGCGTGACAAGGCTTGACAACCTGTCAGCTTGACAGGTGACAGCTTGACAGGTAGACAAGTGAGTGACACTCTGACATGTGGTGCATTGTTGTCACCTGTCAAGTCAGTCAGTGAGGCGTGACAAGGCTTGACAACCTGTCAGCTTGACAGGTGACAGCTTGACAGGTAGACAAGTGAGTGACACTCTGACATGTGGTGCATTGTTGTCACCTGTCAAGTCAGTCAGTGAGGCGTGACAAGGCTTGACAACCTGTCAGCTTGACAGGTGACAGCTTGACAGGTAGACAAGTGAGTGACACTCTGACATGTGGTGCATTGTTGTCACCTGTCAAGTCAGTCAGTGAGGCGTGACAAGGCTTGACAACCTGTCAGCTTGACAGGTGACAGCTTGACAGGTAGACAAGTGAGTGACACTCTGACATGTGGTGCATTGTTGTCACCTGTCAAGTCAGTCAGTGAGGCGTGACAAGGCTTGACAACCTGTCAGCTTGACAGGTGACAGCTTGACAGGTAGACAAGTGAGTGACACTCTGACATGTGGTGCATTGTTGTCACCTGTCAAGTCAGTCAGTGAGGCGTGACAAGGCTTGACAACCTGTCAGCTTGACAGGTGACAGCTTGACAGGTAGACAAGTGAGTGACACTCTGACATGTGGTGCATTGTTGTCACCTGTCAAGTCAGTCAGTGAGGCGTGACAAGGCTTGACAACCTGTCAGCTTGACAGGTGACAGCTTGACAGGTAGACAAGTGAGTGACACTCTGACATGTGGTGCATTGTTGTCACCTGTCAAGTCAGTCAGTGAGGCGTGACAAGGCTTGACAACCTGTCAGCTTGACAGGTGACAGCTTGACAGGTAGACAAGTGAGTGACACTCTGACATGTGGTGCATTGTTGTCACCTGTCAAGTCAGTCAGTGAGGCGTGACAAGGCTTGACAACCTGTCAGCTTGACAGGTGACAGCTTGACAGGTAGACAAGTGAGTGACACTCTGACATGTGGTGCATTGTTGTCACCTGTCAAGTCAGTCAGTGAGGCGTGACAAGGCTTGACAACCTGTCAGCTTGACAGGTGACAGCTTGACAGGTAGACAAGTGAGTGACACTCTGACATGTGGTGCATTGTTGTCACCTGTCAAGTCAGTCAGTGAGGCGTGACAAGGCTTGACAACCTGTCAGCTTGACAGGTGACAGCTTGACAGGTAGACAAGTGAGTGACACTCTGACATGTGGTGCATTGTTGTCACCTGTCAAGTCAGTCAGTGAGGCGTGACAAGGCTTGACAACCTGTCAGCTTGACAGGTGACAGCTTGACAGGTAGACAAGTGAGTGACACTCTGACATGTGGTGCATTGTTGTCACCTGTCAAGTCAGTCAGTGAGGCGTGACAAGGCTTGACAACCTGTCAGCTTGACAGGTGACAGCTTGACAGGTAGACAAGTGAGTGACACTCTGACATGTGGTGCATTGTTGTCACCTGTCAAGTCAGTCAGTGAGGCGTGACAAGGCTTGACAACCTGTCAGCTTGACAGGTGACAGCTTGACAGGTAGACAAGTGAGTGACACTCTGACATGTGGTGCATTGTTGTCACCTGTCAAGTCAGTCAGTGAGGCGTGACAAGGCTTGACAACCTGTCAGCTTGACAGGTGACAGCTTGACAGGTAGACAAGTGAGTGACACTCTGACATGTGGTGCATTGTTGTCACCTGTCAAGTCAGTCAGTGAGGCGTGACAAGGCTTGACAACCTGTCAGCTTGACAGGTGACAGCTTGACAGGTAGACAAGTGAGTGACACTCTGACATGTGGTGCATTGTTGTCACCTGTCAAGTCAGTCAGTGAGGCGTGACAAGGCTTGACAACCTGTCAGCTTGACAGGTGACAGCTTGACAGGTAGACAAGTGAGTGACACTCTGACATGTGGTGCATTGTTGTCACCTGTCAAGTCAGTCAGTGAGGCGTGACAAGGCTTGACAACCTGTCAGCTTGACAGGTGACAGCTTGACAGGTAGACAAGTGAGTGACACTCTGACATGTGGTGCATTGTTGTCACCTGTCAAGTCAGTCAGTGAGGCGTGACAAGGCTTGACAACCTGTCAGCTTGACAGGTGACAGCTTGACAGGTAGACAAGTGAGTGACACTCTGACATGTGGTGCATTGTTGTCACCTGTCAAGTCAGTCAGTGAGGCGTGACAAGGCTTGACAACCTGTCAGCTTGACAGGTGACAGCTTGACAGGTAGACAAGTGAGTGACACTCTGACATGTGGTGCATTGTTGTCACCTGTCAAGTCAGTCAGTGAGGCGTGACAAGGCTTGACAACCTGTCAGCTTGACAGGTGACAGCTTGACAGGTAGACAAGTGAGTGACACTCTGACATGTGGTGCATTGTTGTCACCTGTCAAGTCAGTCAGTGAGGCGTGACAAGGCTTGACAACCTGTCAGCTTGACAGGTGACAGCTTGACAGGTAGACAAGTGAGTGACACTCTGACATGTGGTGCATTGTTGTCACCTGTCAAGTCAGTCAGTGAGGCGTGACAAGGCTTGACAACCTGTCAGCTTGACAGGTGACAGCTTGACAGGTAGACAAGTGAGTGACACTCTGACATGTGGTGCATTGTTGTCACCTGTCAAGTCAGTCAGTGAGGCGTGACAAGGCTTGACAACCTGTCAGCTTGACAGGTGACAGCTTGACAGGTAGACAAGTGAGTGACACTCTGACATGTGGTGCATTGTTGTCACCTGTCAAGTCAGTCAGTGAGGCGTGACAAGGCTTGACAACCTGTCAGCTTGACAGGTGACAGCTTGACAGGTAGACAAGTGAGTGACACTCTGACATGTGGTGCATTGTTGTCACCTGTCAAGTCAGTCAGTGAGGCGTGACAAGGCTTGACAACCTGTCAGCTTGACAGGTGACAGCTTGACAGGTAGACAAGTGAGTGACACTCTGACATGTGGTGCATTGTTGTCACCTGTCAAGTCAGTCAGTGAGGCGTGACAAGGCTTGACAACCTGTCAGCTTGACAGGTGACAGCTTGACAGGTAGACAAGTGAGTGACACTCTGACATGTGGTGCATTGTTGTCACCTGTCAAGTCAGTCAGTGAGGCGTGACAAGGCTTGACAACCTGTCAGCTTGACAGGTGACAGCTTGACAGGTAGACAAGTGAGTGACACTCTGACATGTGGTGCATTGTTGTCACCTGTCAAGTCAGTCAGTGAGGCGTGACAAGGCTTGACAACCTGTCAGCTTGACAGGTGACAGCTTGACAGGTAGACAAGTGAGTGACACTCTGACATGTGGTGCATTGTTGTCACCTGTCAAGTCAGTCAGTGAGGCGTGACAAGGCTTGACAACCTGTCAGCTTGACAGGTGACAGCTTGACAGGTAGACAAGTGAGTGACACTCTGACATGTGGTGCATTGTTGTCACCTGTCAAGTCAGTCAGTGAGGCGTGACAAGGCTTGACAACCTGTCAGCTTGACAGGTGACAGCTTGACAGGTAGACAAGTGAGTGACACTCTGACATGTGGTGCATTGTTGTCACCTGTCAAGTCAGTCAGTGAGGCGTGACAAGGCTTGACAACCTGTCAGCTTGACAGGTGACAGCTTGACAGGTAGACAAGTGAGTGACACTCTGACATGTGGTGCATTGTTGTCACCTGTCAAGTCAGTCAGTGAGGCGTGACAAGGCTTGACAACCTGTCAGCTTGACAGGTGACAGCTTGACAGGTAGACAAGTGAGTGACACTCTGACATGTGGTGCATTGTTGTCACCTGTCAAGTCAGTCAGTGAGGCGTGACAAGGCTTGACAACCTGTCAGCTTGACAGGTGACAGCTTGACAGGTAGACAAGTGAGTGACACTCTGACATGTGGTGCATTGTTGTCACCTGTCAAGTCAGTCAGTGAGGCGTGACAAGGCTTGACAACCTGTCAGCTTGACAGGTGACAGCTTGACAGGTAGACAAGTGAGTGACACTCTGACATGTGGTGCATTGTTGTCACCTGTCAAGTCAGTCAGTGAGGCGTGACAAGGCTTGACAACCTGTCAGCTTGACAGGTGACAGCTTGACAGGTAGACAAGTGAGTGACACTCTGACATGTGGTGCATTGTTGTCACCTGTCAAGTCAGTCAGTGAGGCGTGACAAGGCTTGACAACCTGTCAGCTTGACAGGTGACAGCTTGACAGGTAGACAAGTGAGTGACACTCTGACATGTGGTGCATTGTTGTCACCTGTCAAGTCAGTCAGTGAGGCGTGACAAGGCTTGACAACCTGTCAGCTTGACAGGTGACAGCTTGACAGGTAGACAAGTGAGTGACACTCTGACATGTGGTGCATTGTTGTCACCTGTCAAGTCAGTCAGTGAGGCGTGACAAGGCTTGACAACCTGTCAGCTTGACAGGTGACAGCTTGACAGGTAGACAAGTGAGTGACACTCTGACATGTGGTGCATTGTTGTCACCTGTCAAGTCAGTCAGTGAGGCGTGACAAGGCTTGACAACCTGTCAGCTTGACAGGTGACAGCTTGACAGGTAGACAAGTGAGTGACACTCTGACATGTGGTGCATTGTTGTCACCTGTCAAGTCAGTCAGTGAGGCGTGACAAGGCTTGACAACCTGTCAGCTTGACAGGTGACAGCTTGACAGGTAGACAAGTGAGTGACACTCTGACATGTGGTGCATTGTTGTCACCTGTCAAGTCAGTCAGTGAGGCGTGACAAGGCTTGACAACCTGTCAGCTTGACAGGTGACAGCTTGACAGGTAGACAAGTGAGTGACACTCTGACATGTGGTGCATTGTTGTCACCTGTCAAGTCAGTCAGTGAGGCGTGACAAGGCTTGACAACCTGTCAGCTTGACAGGTGACAGCTTGACAGGTAGACAAGTGAGTGACACTCTGACATGTGGTGCATTGTTGTCACCTGTCAAGTCAGTCAGTGAGGCGTGACAAGGCTTGACAACCTGTCAGCTTGACAGGTGACAGCTTGACAGGTAGACAAGTGAGTGACACTCTGACATGTGGTGCATTGTTGTCACCTGTCAAGTCAGTCAGTGAGGCGTGACAAGGCTTGACAACCTGTCAGCTTGACAGGTGACAGCTTGACAGGTAGACAAGTGAGTGACACTCTGACATGTGGTGCATTGTTGTCACCTGTCAAGTCAGTCAGTGAGGCGTGACAAGGCTTGACAACCTGTCAGCTTGACAGGTGACAGCTTGACAGGTAGACAAGTGAGTGACACTCTGACATGTGGTGCATTGTTGTCACCTGTCAAGTCAGTCAGTGAGGCGTGACAAGGCTTGACAACCTGTCAGCTTGACAGGTGACAGCTTGACAGGTAGACAAGTGAGTGACACTCTGACATGTGGTGCATTGTTGTCACCTGTCAAGTCAGTCAGTGAGGCGTGACAAGGCTTGACAACCTGTCAGCTTGACAGGTGACAGCTTGACAGGTAGACAAGTGAGTGACACTCTGACATGTGGTGCATTGTTGTCACCTGTCAAGTCAGTCAGTGAGGCGTGACAAGGCTTGACAACCTGTCAGCTTGACAGGTGACAGCTTGACAGGTAGACAAGTGAGTGACACTCTGACATGTGGTGCATTGTTGTCACCTGTCAAGTCAGTCAGTGAGGCGTGACAAGGCTTGACAACCTGTCAGCTTGACAGGTGACAGCTTGACAGGTAGACAAGTGAGTGACACTCTGACATGTGGTGCATTGTTGTCACCTGTCAAGTCAGTCAGTGAGGCGTGACAAGGCTTGACAACCTGTCAGCTTGACAGGTGACAGCTTGACAGGTAGACAAGTGAGTGACACTCTGACATGTGGTGCATTGTTGTCACCTGTCAAGTCAGTCAGTGAGGCGTGACAAGGCTTGACAACCTGTCAGCTTGACAGGTGACAGCTTGACAGGTAGACAAGTGAGTGACACTCTGACATGTGGTGCATTGTTGTCACCTGTCAAGTCAGTCAGTGAGGCGTGACAAGGCTTGACAACCTGTCAGCTTGACAGGTGACAGCTTGACAGGTAGACAAGTGAGTGACACTCTGACATGTGGTGCATTGTTGTCACCTGTCAAGTCAGTCAGTGAGGCGTGACAAGGCTTGACAACCTGTCAGCTTGACAGGTGACAGCTTGACAGGTAGACAAGTGAGTGACACTCTGACATGTGGTGCATTGTTGTCACCTGTCAAGTCAGTCAGTGAGGCGTGACAAGGCTTGACAACCTGTCAGCTTGACAGGTGACAGCTTGACAGGTAGACAAGTGAGTGACACTCTGACATGTGGTGCATTGTTGTCACCTGTCAAGTCAGTCAGTGAGGCGTGACAAGGCTTGACAACCTGTCAGCTTGACAGGTGACAGCTTGACAGGTAGACAAGTGAGTGACACTCTGACATGTGGTGCATTGTTGTCACCTGTCAAGTCAGTCAGTGAGGCGTGACAAGGCTTGACAACCTGTCAGCTTGACAGGTGACAGCTTGACAGGTAGACAAGTGAGTGACACTCTGACATGTGGTGCATTGTTGTCACCTGTCAAGTCAGTCAGTGAGGCGTGACAAGGCTTGACAACCTGTCAGCTTGACAGGTGACAGCTTGACAGGTAGACAAGTGAGTGACACTCTGACATGTGGTGCATTGTTGTCACCTGTCAAGTCAGTCAGTGAGGCGTGACAAGGCTTGACAACCTGTCAGCTTGACAGGTGACAGCTTGACAGGTAGACAAGTGAGTGACACTCTGACATGTGGTGCATTGTTGTCACCTGTCAAGTCAGTCAGTGAGGCGTGACAAGGCTTGACAACCTGTCAGCTTGACAGGTGACAGCTTGACAGGTAGACAAGTGAGTGACACTCTGACATGTGGTGCATTGTTGTCACCTGTCAAGTCAGTCAGTGAGGCGTGACAAGGCTTGACAACCTGTCAGCTTGACAGGTGACAGCTTGACAGGTAGACAAGTGAGTGACACTCTGACATGTGGTGCATTGTTGTCACCTGTCAAGTCAGTCAGTGAGGCGTGACAAGGCTTGACAACCTGTCAGCTTGACAGGTGACAGCTTGACAGGTAGACAAGTGAGTGACACTCTGACATGTGGTGCATTGTTGTCACCTGTCAAGTCAGTCAGTGAGGCGTGACAAGGCTTGACAACCTGTCAGCTTGACAGGTGACAGCTTGACAGGTAGACAAGTGAGTGACACTCTGACATGTGGTGCATTGTTGTCACCTGTCAAGTCAGTCAGTGAGGCGTGACAAGGCTTGACAACCTGTCAGCTTGACAGGTGACAGCTTGACAGGTAGACAAGTGAGTGACACTCTGACATGTGGTGCATTGTTGTCACCTGTCAAGTCAGTCAGTGAGGCGTGACAAGGCTTGACAACCTGTCAGCTTGACAGGTGACAGCTTGACAGGTAGACAAGTGAGTGACACTCTGACATGTGGTGCATTGTTGTCACCTGTCAAGTCAGTCAGTGAGGCGTGACAAGGCTTGACAACCTGTCAGCTTGACAGGTGACAGCTTGACAGGTAGACAAGTGAGTGACACTCTGACATGTGGTGCATTGTTGTCACCTGTCAAGTCAGTCAGTGAGGCGTGACAAGGCTTGACAACCTGTCAGCTTGACAGGTGACAGCTTGACAGGTAGACAAGTGAGTGACACTCTGACATGTGGTGCATTGTTGTCACCTGTCAAGTCAGTCAGTGAGGCGTGACAAGGCTTGACAACCTGTCAGCTTGACAGGTGACAGCTTGACAGGTAGACAAGTGAGTGACACTCTGACATGTGGTGCATTGTTGTCACCTGTCAAGTCAGTCAGTGAGGCGTGACAAGGCTTGACAACCTGTCAGCTTGACAGGTGACAGCTTGACAGGTAGACAAGTGAGTGACACTCTGACATGTGGTGCATTGTTGTCACCTGTCAAGTCAGTCAGTGAGGCGTGACAAGGCTTGACAACCTGTCAGCTTGACAGGTGACAGCTTGACAGGTAGACAAGTGAGTGACACTCTGACATGTGGTGCATTGTTGTCACCTGTCAAGTCAGTCAGTGAGGCGTGACAAGGCTTGACAACCTGTCAGCTTGACAGGTGACAGCTTGACAGGTAGACAAGTGAGTGACACTCTGACATGTGGTGCATTGTTGTCACCTGTCAAGTCAGTCAGTGAGGCGTGACAAGGCTTGACAACCTGTCAGCTTGACAGGTGACAGCTTGACAGGTAGACAAGTGAGTGACACTCTGACATGTGGTGCATTGTTGTCACCTGTCAAGTCAGTCAGTGAGGCGTGACAAGGCTTGACAACCTGTCAGCTTGACAGGTGACAGCTTGACAGGTAGACAAGTGAGTGACACTCTGACATGTGGTGCATTGTTGTCACCTGTCAAGTCAGTCAGTGAGGCGTGACAAGGCTTGACAACCTGTCAGCTTGACAGGTGACAGCTTGACAGGTAGACAAGTGAGTGACACTCTGACATGTGGTGCATTGTTGTCACCTGTCAAGTCAGTCAGTGAGGCGTGACAAGGCTTGACAACCTGTCAGCTTGACAGGTGACAGCTTGACAGGTAGACAAGTGAGTGACACTCTGACATGTGGTGCATTGTTGTCACCTGTCAAGTCAGTCAGTGAGGCGTGACAAGGCTTGACAACCTGTCAGCTTGACAGGTGACAGCTTGACAGGTAGACAAGTGAGTGACACTCTGACATGTGGTGCATTGTTGTCACCTGTCAAGTCAGTCAGTGAGGCGTGACAAGGCTTGACAACCTGTCAGCTTGACAGGTGACAGCTTGACAGGTAGACAAGTGAGTGACACTCTGACATGTGGTGCATTGTTGTCACCTGTCAAGTCAGTCAGTGAGGCGTGACAAGGCTTGACAACCTGTCAGCTTGACAGGTGACAGCTTGACAGGTAGACAAGTGAGTGACACTCTGACATGTGGTGCATTGTTGTCACCTGTCAAGTCAGTCAGTGAGGCGTGACAAGGCTTGACAACCTGTCAGCTTGACAGGTGACAGCTTGACAGGTAGACAAGTGAGTGACACTCTGACATGTGGTGCATTGTTGTCACCTGTCAAGTCAGTCAGTGAGGCGTGACAAGGCTTGACAACCTGTCAGCTTGACAGGTGACAGCTTGACAGGTAGACAAGTGAGTGACACTCTGACATGTGGTGCATTGTTGTCACCTGTCAAGTCAGTCAGTGAGGCGTGACAAGGCTTGACAACCTGTCAGCTTGACAGGTGACAGCTTGACAGGTAGACAAGTGAGTGACACTCTGACATGTGGTGCATTGTTGTCACCTGTCAAGTCAGTCAGTGAGGCGTGACAAGGCTTGACAACCTGTCAGCTTGACAGGTGACAGCTTGACAGGTAGACAAGTGAGTGACACTCTGACATGTGGTGCATTGTTGTCACCTGTCAAGTCAGTCAGTGAGGCGTGACAAGGCTTGACAACCTGTCAGCTTGACAGGTGACAGCTTGACAGGTAGACAAGTGAGTGACACTCTGACATGTGGTGCATTGTTGTCACCTGTCAAGTCAGTCAGTGAGGCGTGACAAGGCTTGACAACCTGTCAGCTTGACAGGTGACAGCTTGACAGGTAGACAAGTGAGTGACACTCTGACATGTGGTGCATTGTTGTCACCTGTCAAGTCAGTCAGTGAGGCGTGACAAGGCTTGACAACCTGTCAGCTTGACAGGTGACAGCTTGACAGGTAGACAAGTGAGTGACACTCTGACATGTGGTGCATTGTTGTCACCTGTCAAGTCAGTCAGTGAGGCGTGACAAGGCTTGACAACCTGTCAGCTTGACAGGTGACAGCTTGACAGGTAGACAAGTGAGTGACACTCTGACATGTGGTGCATTGTTGTCACCTGTCAAGTCAGTCAGTGAGGCGTGACAAGGCTTGACAACCTGTCAGCTTGACAGGTGACAGCTTGACAGGTAGACAAGTGAGTGACACTCTGACATGTGGTGCATTGTTGTCACCTGTCAAGTCAGTCAGTGAGGCGTGACAAGGCTTGACAACCTGTCAGCTTGACAGGTGACAGCTTGACAGGTAGACAAGTGAGTGACACTCTGACATGTGGTGCATTGTTGTCACCTGTCAAGTCAGTCAGTGAGGCGTGACAAGGCTTGACAACCTGTCAGCTTGACAGGTGACAGCTTGACAGGTAGACAAGTGAGTGACACTCTGACATGTGGTGCATTGTTGTCACCTGTCAAGTCAGTCAGTGAGGCGTGACAAGGCTTGACAACCTGTCAGCTTGACAGGTGACAGCTTGACAGGTAGACAAGTGAGTGACACTCTGACATGTGGTGCATTGTTGTCACCTGTCAAGTCAGTCAGTGAGGCGTGACAAGGCTTGACAACCTGTCAGCTTGACAGGTGACAGCTTGACAGGTAGACAAGTGAGTGACACTCTGACATGTGGTGCATTGTTGTCACCTGTCAAGTCAGTCAGTGAGGCGTGACAAGGCTTGACAACCTGTCAGCTTGACAGGTGACAGCTTGACAGGTAGACAAGTGAGTGACACTCTGACATGTGGTGCATTGTTGTCACCTGTCAAGTCAGTCAGTGAGGCGTGACAAGGCTTGACAACCTGTCAGCTTGACAGGTGACAGCTTGACAGGTAGACAAGTGAGTGACACTCTGACATGTGGTGCATTGTTGTCACCTGTCAAGTCAGTCAGTGAGGCGTGACAAGGCTTGACAACCTGTCAGCTTGACAGGTGACAGCTTGACAGGTAGACAAGTGAGTGACACTCTGACATGTGGTGCATTGTTGTCACCTGTCAAGTCAGTCAGTGAGGCGTGACAAGGCTTGACAACCTGTCAGCTTGACAGGTGACAGCTTGACAGGTAGACAAGTGAGTGACACTCTGACATGTGCTGCATTGTTGTCACCTGTCAAGTCAGTCAGTGAGGCGTGACAAGGCTTGACAACCTGTCAGCTTGACAGGTGACAGCTTGACAGGTAGACAAGTGAGTGACACTCTGACATGTGGTGCATTGTTGTCACCTGTCAAGTCAGTCAGTGAGGCGTGACAAGGCTTGACAACCTGTCAGCTTGACAGGTGACAGCTTGACAGGTAGACAAGTGAGTGACACTCTGACATGTGGTGCATTGTTGTCACCTGTCAAGTCAGTCAGTGAGGCGTGACAAGGCTTGACAACCTGTCAGCTTGACAGGTGACAGCTTGACAGGTAGACAAGTGAGTGACACTCTGACATGTGGTCATGTCACAGTGTT
>MRSW03000319.1:0-29382 GCA_001923025.3 Taenia multiceps | reverse complement strand
GTGACAGGTGACAGCTTGACAGGTAGACAAGTGAGTGACACTCTGACATGTGGTGCATGTTGTCACCTGTCAAGTAGTCAGGAGGCGTGACAAGGCTTGACAACCTGTCAGCTTGACAGGTGACAGCTTGACAGGTAGACAAGTGAGTGACACTCTGACATGTGGTGCATTGTTGTCACCTGTCAAGTCAGTCAGTGAGGCGGACAAGGCTTGACAACCTGTCAGCTTGACAGGTGACAGCTTGACAGGTAGACAAGTGAGTGACACTCTGACATGTGGTGCATTGTGTACCTGTCAAGTCAGTCAGTGAGGTGCGTGACAAGGCTTGACAACCTGTCAGCTTGACAGGTGACAGCTTGACAGGTAGACAAGTGAGTGACACTCTGACATGTGGTGCATGTTGTCCTGTCAAGTCAGTCAGTGAGGCGTGACAAGGCTTGACAACCTGTCAGCTTGACAGGTGACAGTTGACAGGTAGACAAGTGAGTGACACTCTGACATGTGGTGCATTGTTGTCACCTGTCAAGTCAGTCAGTGAGGCGTGACAAGGCTTGACAACCTGTCAGCTTGACAGGTGACAGCTTGACAGGTAGACAAGTGAGTGGACACTCTGACATGTGGTGCATTGTTGTCACTGTCAAGTCAGTGAGTAAGGCGTGACAAGGCTTGACAACCTGTCAGCTTGACAGGTGACAGCTTGACAGGTAGACAAGTGAGTGACACTCTGACATGTGGTGCATTGTGTCACCTGTCAAGTCAGTCAGTGAGGCGTGACAAGGCTTGACAACCTGTCAGCTTGACAGGTGACAGCTTGACAGGTAGACAAGTGAGTGACACTCTGACATGTGGTGCATTGTTGTCACCTGTCAAGTCAGTCAGTGAGGCGTGACAAGGCTTGACAACGTCAGCTTGACAGGTGACAGCTTGACAGGTAGAAAGTGAGTGACACTCTGACATGTGGTGCATTGTTGTCACCTGTCAAGTCAGTCAGTGAGGCGTGACAAGGCTTGACAACCTGTCAGCTTGACAGGTGACAGCTTGACAGGTAGACAAGTGAGTGAACTCTGACATGTGGTGCATTGTTGTCACCTGTCAAGTCAGTCAGTGAGGCGTGACAAGGCTTGACAACCTGTCAGCTTGACAGGTGACAGCTTGACAGGTAGACAAGTGAGTGACACTCTGACATGTGGTGCATTGTTGTCACTGTCAGTCAGTCAGTGAGGCGTGACAAGGCTTGACAACCTGTCAGCTTGACAGGTGACAGCTTGACAGGTAGACAAGTGAGTGACACTCTGACATGTGGTGCATTGTTGTCACCTGTCAAGTCAGTCAGTGAGGCGTGACAAGGCTTGACAACCTGTCAGCTTGACAGGTGACAGCTTGACAGGTAGACAAGTGAGTGACACTCTGACATGTGGTGCATTGTTGTACCTGTCAAGTCAGTCAGTGAGGCGTGACAAGGCTTGACAACTGTCAGCTTGACAGGTGACAGCTTGACAGGTAGACAAGTGAGTGACACTCTGACATGTGGTGCATTGTTGTCACTGTCAAGTCAGTCAGTGAGGCGTGACAAGGCTTGACAACCTGTCAGCTTGACAGGTGACAGCTTGACAGGTAGACAAGTGAGTGACACTCTGACATGTGGTGCATTGTTGTCACCTGTCAAGTCAGTCAGTGAGTGAGGCGTGACAAGGCTTGACAACCTGTCAGCTTGACAGGTGACAGCTTGACAGGTAGACAAGTGAGTGACACTCTGACATGTGGTGCATTGTTGTCACTGTCAAGTCAGTCAGTGAGGCGTGAAGGTGACAACCTGTCAGCTTGACAGGTGACAGCTTGACAGGTAGACAAGTGAGTGACACTTGACATGTGGTGCATTGTTGTCACCTGTCAAGTCAGTCAGTGAGGCGTGACAAGGCTTGACAACCTGTCAGCTTGACAGGTGACAGCTTGACAGGTAGACAAGTGAGTGACACTTGACATGTGGTGCATTGTTGTCACCTGTCAAGTCAGTCAGTGAGGCGTGACAAGGCTTGACAACCTGTCAGCTTGACAGGTGACAGCTTGACAGGTAGACAAGTGAGTGACACTCTGACATGTGGTGCATTGTTGTCACTGTCAAGTCAGTCAGTGAGGCGTGACAAGGCTTGACAACCTGTCAGCTTGACAGGTGACAGCTTGACAGGTAGACAAGTGAGTGACACTCTGACATGTGGTGCATTGTTGTCACCTGTCAAGTCAGTCAGTGAGGCGTGACAAGGCTTGACAACCTGTCAGCTTGACAGGTGACAGCTTGACAGGTAGACAAGTGAGTGACACTCTGACATGTGGTGCATTGTGTACCTGTCAAGTCAGTCAGTGAGGCGTGACAAGGCTTGACAACCTGTCAGCTTGACAGGTGACAGCTTGACAGGTAGACAAGTGAGTGACACTCTGACATGTGGTGCATTGTTGTCACCTGTCAAGTCAGTCAGTGAGGCGGCGTGACAAGGCTTGACAACCTGTCAGCTTGACAGGTGACAGCTTGACAGGTAGAAAGTGAGTGACACTCTGACATGTGGTGCATTGTTGTCACTGTCAAGTCAGTCAGTGAGGCGTGACAAGGCTTGACAACCTGTCAGCTTGACAGGTGACAGCTTGACAGGTAGACAAGTGAGTGACACTCTGACATGTGGTGCATTGTTGTCACCTGTCAAGTCAGTCAGTGAGGCGTGACAAGGCTTGACAACCTGTCAGCTTGACAGGTGACAGCTTGACAGGTAGACAAGTGAGTGACACTCTGACATGTGGTGCATTGTTGTCACCTGTCAAGTCAGTCAGTGAGGCGTGACAAGGCTTGACAACCTGTCAGCTTGACAGGTGACAGCTTGACAGGTAGACAAGTGAGTGACACTCTGACATGTGGTGCATTGTTGTCACCTGTCAAGTCAGTCAGTGAGGCGTGACAAGGCTTGACAACCTGTCAGCTTGACAGGTGACAGCTTGACAGGTAGACAAGTGAGTGACACTCTGACATGTGGTGCATTGTTGTCACCTGTCAAGTCAGTCAGTGAGGCGTGACAAGGCTTGACAACTGTCAGCTTGACAGGTGACAGCTTGACAGGTAGACAAGTGAGTGACACTCTGACATGTGGTGCATTGTTGTCACCTGTCAAGTCAGTCAGTGAGGCGTGACAAGGCTTGACAACCTGTCAGCTTGACAGGTGACAGCTTGACAGGTAGACAAGTGAGTGACACTCTGACATGTGGTGCATTGTTGTCACCTGTCAAGTCAGTCAGTGAGGCGTGACAAGGCTTGACAACCTGTCAGCTTGACAGGTGACATTGACAGGTAGACAAGTGAGTGACACTGACATGTGGTGCATTGTTGTCACCTGTCAAGTCAGTCAGTGAGGCGTGACAAGGCTTGACAACCTGTCAGCTTGACAGGTGACAGCTTGACAGGTAGACAAGTGAGTGACACTCTGACATGTGGTGCATTGTTGTCACCTGTCAAGTCAGTCAGTGAGGCGTGACAAGGCTTGACAACCTGTCAGCTTGACAGGTGACAGCTTGACAGGTAGACAAGTGAGTGACACTCTGACATGTGGTGTTGTTGTCACCTGTCAAGTCAGTCAGTGAGGCGTGACAAGGCTTGACAACCTGTCAGCTTGACAGGTGACAGCTTGACAGGTAGACAAGTGAGTGACACTCTGACATGTGGTGCATGTTGTCACTGTCAAGTCAGTCAGTGAGGCGTGACAAGGCTTGACAACCTGTCAGCTTGACAGGTGACAGCTTGACAGGTAGACAAGTGAGTGACACTCTGACATGTGGTGCATTGTTGTCACCTGTCAAGTCAGTCAGTGAGGCGTGACAAGGCTTGACAACCTGTCAGCTTGACAGGTGACAGCTTGACAGGTAGACAAGTGAGTGACACTCTGACATGTGGTGCATTGTTGTCACCTGTCAAGTCAGTCAGTGAGGCGTGACAAGGCTTGACAACCTGTCAGCTTGACAGGTGACAGCTTGACAGGTAGACAAGTGAGTGACACTCTGACATGTGGTGCATTGTTGTCACCTGTCAAGTCAGTCAGTGAGGCGTGACAAGGCTTGACAACCTGTCAGCTTGACAGGTGACAGCTTGACAGGTAGACAAGTGAGTGACACTCTGACATGTGGTGCATTGTTGTCACCTGTCAAGTCAGTCAGTGAGGCGTGACAAGGCTTGACAACCTGTCAGCTTGACAGGTGACAGCTTGACAGGTAGACAAGTGAGTGACACTCTGACATGTGGTGCATTGTGTCACCTGTCAAGTCAGTCAGTGAGGCGTGACAAGGCTTGACAACCTGTCAGCTTGACAGGTGACAGCTTGACAGGTAGACAAGTGAGTGACACTTGACATGTGGTGCATTGTTGTCACCTGTCAAGTCAGTCAGTGAGCGTGTGACAAGGCTTGACAACCTGTCAGCTTGACAGGTGACAGCTTGACAGGTAGACAAGTGAGTGACACTCTGACATGTGGTGCATTGTTGTCACCTGTCAAGTCAGTCAGTGAGGCGTGACAAGGCTTGACAACCTGTCAGCTTGACAGGTGACAGCTTGACAGGTAGACAAGTGAGTGACACTCTGACATGTGGTGCATTGTTGTCACCTGTCAAGTCAGTCAGTGAGGCGTGACAAGGCTTGACAACCTGTCAGCTTGACAGGTGACAGCTTGACAGGTAGACAAGTGAGTGACACTCTGACATGTGGTGCATTGTTGTCACCTGTCAAGTCAGTCAGTGAGGCGTGACAAGGCTTGACAACCTGTCAGCTTGACAGGTGACAGCTTGACAGGTAGACAAGTGAGTGACACTCTGACATGTGGTGCATTGTTGTCACCTGTCAAGTCAGTCAGTGAGGCGTGACAAGGCTTGACAACCTGTCAGCTTGACAGGTGACAGCTTGACAGGTAGACAAGTGAGTGACACTCTGACATGTGGTGCATTGTTGTCACCTGTCAAGTCAGTCAGTGAGGCGTGACAAGGCTTGACAACCTGTCAGCTTGACAGGTGACAGCTTGACAGGTAGACAAGTGAGTGACACTCTGACATGTGGTGCATTGTGTCACCTGTCAAGTCAGTCAGTGAGGCGTGACAAGGCTTGACAACCTGTCAGCTTGACAGGTGACAGCTTGACAGGTAGACAAGTGAGTGACACTCTGACATGTGGTGCATTGTTGTCACCTGTCAAGTCAGTCAGTGAGGCGTGACAAGGCTTGACAACCTGTCAGCTTGACAGGTGACAGCTTGACAGGTAGACAAGTGAGTGACACTCTGACATGTGGTGCATTGTTGTCACTGTCAAGTCAGTCAGTGAGGCGTGACAAGGCTTGACAACCTGTCAGCTTGACAGGTGACAGCTTGACAGGTAGACAAGTGAGTGACACTCTGACATGTGGTGCATTGTTGTCACCTGTCAAGTCAGTCAGTGAGGCGTGACAAGGCTTGACAACCTGTCAGCTTGACAGGTGACAGCTTGACAGGTAGACAAGTGAGTGACACTCTGACATGTGGTGCATTGTTGTCACCTGTCAAGTCAGTCAGTGAGGCGTGACAAGGCTTGACAACCTGTCAGCTTGACAGGTGACAGCTTGACAGGTAGACAAGTGAGTGACACTCTGACATGTGGTGCATTGTTGTCACCTGTCAAGTCAGTCAGTGAGGCGTGACAAGGCTTGACAACCTGTCAGCTTGACAGGTGACAGCTTGACAGGTAGACAAGTGAGTGACACTCTGACATGTGGTGCATTGTTGTCACCTGTCAAGTCAGTCAGTGAGGCGTGACAAGGCTTGACAACCTGTCAGCTTGACAGGTGACAGCTTGACAGGTAGACAAGTGAGTGACACTCTGACATGTGGTGCATTGTTGTCACCTGTCAAGTCAGTCAGTGAGGCGTGACAAGGCTTGACAACCTGTCAGCTTGACAGGTGACAGCTTGACAGGTAGACAAGTGAGTGACACTCTGACATGTGGTGCATTGTTGTCACCTGTCAAGTCAGTCAGTGAGGCGTGACAAGGCTTGACAACCTGTCAGCTTGACAGGTGACAGCTTGACAGGTAGACAAGTGAGTGACACTCTGACATGTGGTGCATTGTTGTCACCTGTCAAGTCAGTCAGTGAGGCGTGACAAGGCTTGACAACCTGTCAGCTTGACAGGTGACAGCTTGACAGGTAGACAAGTGAGTGACACTCTGACATGTGGTGCATTGTTGTCACCTGTCAAGTCAGTCAGTGAGGCGTGACAAGGCTTGACAACCTGTCAGCTTGACAGGTGACAGCTTGACAGGTAGACAAGTGAGTGACACTCTGACATGTGGTGCATTGTTGTCACCTGTCAAGTCAGTCAGTGAGGCGTGACAAGGCTTGACAACCTGTCAGCTTGACAGGTGACAGCTTGACAGGTAGACAAGTGAGTGACACTCTGACATGTGGTGCATTGTTGTCACCTGTCAAGTCAGTCAGTGAGGCGTGACAAGGCTTGACAACCTGTCAGCTTGACAGGTGACAGCTTGACAGGTAGACAAGTGAGTGACACTCTGACATGTGGTGCATTGTTGTCACTGTCAAGTCAGTCAGTGAGGCGTGACAAGGCTTGACAACCTGTCAGCTTGACAGGTGACAGCTTGACAGGTAGACAAGTGAGTGACACTCTGACATGTGGTGCATTGTTGTCACCTGTCAAGTCTCAGTGAGTAGGCGTGACAAGGCTTGACAACCTGTCAGCTTGACAGGTGACAGCTTGACAGGTAGACAAGTGAGTGACACTCTGACATGTGGTGCATTGTTGTCACCTGTCAAGTCAGTCAGTGAGGCGTGACAAGGCTTGACAACCTGTCAGCTTGACAGGTGACAGCTTGACAGGTAGACAAGTGAGTGACACTCTGACATGTGGTGCATTGTTGTCACCTGTCAAGTCAGTCAGTGAGGCGTGACAAGGCTTGACAACCTGTCAGCTTGACAGGTGACAGCTTGACAGGTAGACAAGTGAGTGACACTCTGACATGTGGTGCATGTTGTCTGTCAAGTCAGTCAGTGAGGCGTGACAAGGCTTGACAACCTGTCAGCTTGACAGGTGACAGCTTGGTAGACAAGTGAGTGACATGTGTGTGGTGCATTGTTGTCACCTGTCAAGTCAGTCAGTGAGGCGTGACAAGGCTTGACAACCTGTCAGCTTGACAGGTGACAGCTTGACAGGTAGACAAGTGAGTGACACTCTGACATGTGGTGCATGTTGTCACCTGTCAAGTCAGTCAGTGAGGCGTGACAAGGCTTGACAACCTGTCAGCTTGACAGGTGACAGCTTGACAGGTAGACAAGTGAGTGACACTCTGACATGTGGTGCATTGTTGTCACCTGTCAAGTCAGTCAGTGAGGCGTGACAAGGCTTGAACCTGTCAGCTTGACAGGTGACAGCTTGACAGGTAGACAAGTGAGTGACACTCTGACATGTGGTGCATTGTTGTCACCTGTCAAGTCAGTCAGTGGGCGTGACAAGGCTTGACAACCTGTCAGCTTGACAGGTGACAGCTTGACAGGTAGACAAGTGAGTGACACTCTGACATGTGGTGCATTGTTGTCACCTGTCAAGTCAGTCAGTGAGGCGTGACAAGGCTTGACAACCTGTCAGCTTGACAGGTGACAGCTTGACAGGTAGACAAGTGAGTGACACTCTGACATGTGGTGCATTGTTGTCACCTGTCAAGTCAGTCAGTGAGGCGTGACAAGGCTTGACAACCTGTCAGCTTGACAGGTGACAGCTTGACAGGTAGACAAGTGAGTGACACTCTGACATGTGGTGCATTGTTGTCACCTGTCAAGTCAGTCAGTGAGGCGTGACAAGGCTTGACAACCTGTCAGCTTGACAGGTGACAGCTTGACAGGTAGACAAGTGAGTGACACTCTGACATGTGGTGCATTGTTGTCACTGTCAAGTCAGTCAGTGAGGCGTGACAAGGCTTGACAACCTGTCAGCTTGACAGGTGACAGCTTGACAGGTAGACAAGTGAGTGACACTCTGACATGTGGTGCATTGTTGTCACCTGTCAAGTCAGTCAGTGAGTGAGGCGTGACAAGGCTTGACAACCTGTCAGCTTGACAGGTGACAGCTTGACAGGTAGACAAGTGAGTGACACTCTGACATGTGGTGCATTGTTGTCACCTGTCAAGTCAGTCAGTGAGGCGTGACAAGGCTTGACAACCTGTCAGCTTGACAGGTGACAGCTTGACAGGTAGACAAGTGAGTGACACTCTGACATGTGGTGCATTGTTGTCACCTGTCAAGTCAGTCAGTGAGGCGTGACAAGGCTTGACAACCTGTCAGCTTGACAGGTGACAGCTTGACAGGTAGACAAGTGAGTGACACTCTGACATGTGGTGCATTGTTGTCACCTGTCAAGTCAGTCAGTGAGGCGTGACAAGGCTTGACAACCTGTCAGCTTGACAGGTGACAGCTTGACAGGTAGACAAGTGAGTGACACTCTGACATGTGGTGCATTGTGTCACCTGTCAAGTCAGTCAGTGAGGCGTGACAAGGCTTGACAACCTGTCAGCTTGACAGGTGACAAGGTAGAGTGAGTGACACTCTGACATGTGGTGCATTGTTGTCACCTGTCAAGTCAGTCAGTGAGGCGTGACAAGGCTTGACAACCTGTCAGCTTGACAGGTGACAGCTTGACAGGTAGACAAGTGAGTGACACTCTGACATGTGGTGCATTGTTGTCACCTGTCAAGTCAGTCAGTGAGGCGTGACAAGGCTTGACAACCTGTCAGCTTGACAGGTGACAGCTTGACAGGTAGACAAGTGAGTGACACTCTGACATGTGGTGCATTGTTGTCACTGTCAAGTCAGTCAGTGAGGCGTGACAAGGCTTGACAACCTGTCAGCTTGACAGGTGACAGCTTGACAGGTAGACAAGTGAGTGACACTCTGACATGTGGTGCATTGTTGTCACCTGTCAAGTCAGTCAGTGAGGCGTGACAAGGCTTGACAACCTGTCAGCTTGACAGGTGACAGCTTGACAGGTAGACAAGTGAGTGACACTCTGACATGTGGTGCATTGTTGTCACTGTCAAGTCAGTCAGTGAGGCGTGACAAGGCTTGACAACCTGTCAGCTTGACAGGTGACAGCTTGACAGGTAGACAAGTGAGTGACACTCTGACATGTGGTGCATTGTTGTCACCTGTCAAGTCAGTCAGTGAGGCGTGACAAGGCTTGACAACCTGTCAGCTTGACAGGTGACAGCTTGACAGGTAGACAAGTGAGTGACACTCTGACATGTGGTGCATTGTTGTCACCTGTCAAGTCAGTCAGTGAGGCGTGACAAGGCTTGACAACCTGTCAGCTTGACAGGTGACAGCTTGACAGGTAGACAAGTGAGTGACACTCTGACATGTGGTGCATTGTTGTCACCTGTCAAGTCAGTCAGTGAGGCGTGACAAGGCTTGACAACCTGTCAGCTTGACAGGTGACAGCTTGACAGGTAGACAAGTGAGTGACACTCTGACATGTGGTGCATTGTTGTCACCTGTCAAGTCAGTCAGTGAGGCGTGACAAGGCTTGACAACCTGTCAGCTTGACAGGTGACAGCTTGACAGGTAGACAAGTGAGTGACACTCTGACATGTGGTGCATTGTTGTCACCTGTCAAGTCAGTCAGTGAGGCGTGACAAGGCTTGACAACCTGTCAGCTTGACAGGTGACAGCTTGACAGGTAGACAAGTGAGTGACACTTTGACATGTGGTGCATTGTTGTCACCTGTCAAGTCAGTCAGTGAGGCGTGACAAGGCTTGACAACCTGTCAGCTTGACAGGTGACAGCTTGACAGGTAGACAAGTGAGTGACACTCTGACATGTGGTGCATTGTTGTCACCTGTCAAGTCAGTCAGTGAGGCGTGACAAGGCTTGACAACCTGTCAGCTTGACAGGTGACAGCTTGACAGGTAGACAAGTGAGTGACACTCTGACATGTGGTGCATTGTTGTCACCTGTCAAGTCAGTCAGTGAGGCGTGACAAGGCTTGACAACCTGTCAGCTTGACAGGTGACAGCTTGACAGGTAGACAAGTGAGTGACACTCTGACATGTGGTGCATTGTTGTCACTGTCAAGTCAGTCAGTGAGGCGTGACAAGGCTTGACAACCTGTCAGCTTGACAGGTGACAGCTTGACAGGTAGACAAGTGAGTGACACTCTGACATGTGGTGCATTGTTGTCACCTGTCAAGTCAGTCAGTGAGGCGTGACAAGGCTTGACAACCTGTCAGCTTGACAGGTGACAGCTTGACAGGTAGACAAGTGAGTGACACTCTGACATGTGGTGCATTGTTGTCACCTGTCAAGTCAGTCAGTGAGGCGTGACAAGGCTTGACAACCTGTCAGCTTGACAGGTGACAGCTTGACAGGTAGACAAGTGAGTGACACTCTGACATGTGGTGCATTGTTGTCACTGTCAAGTCAGTCAGTGAGGCGTGACAAGGCTTGACAACCTGTCAGCTTGACAGGTGACAGCTTGACAGGTAGACAAGTGAGTGACACTCTGACATGTGGTGCATTGTTGTCACCTGTCAAGTCAGTCAGTGAGGCGTGACAAGGCTTGACAACCTGTCAGCTTGACAGGTGACAGCTTGACAGGTAGACAAGTGAGTGACACTCTGACATGTGGTGCATTGTTGTCACCTGTCAAGTCAGTCAGTGAGGCGTGACAAGGCTTGACAACCTGTCAGCTTGACAGGTGACAGCTTGACAGGTAGACAAGTGAGTGACACTCTGACATGTGGTGCATTGTTGTCACCTGTCAAGTCAGTCAGTGAGGCGTGACAAGGCTTGACAACCTGTCAGCTTGACAGGTGACAGCTTGACAGGTAGACAAGTGAGTGACACTCTGACATGTGGTGCATTGTTGTCACTGTCAAGTCAGTCAGTGAGGGCGTGACAAGGCTTGACAACCTGTCAGCTTGACAGGTGACAGCTTGACAGGTAGACAAGTGAGTGACACTCTGACATGTGGTGCATTGTTGTCACCTGTCAAGTCAGTCAGTGAGGCGTGACAAGGCTTGACAACCTGTCAGCTTGACAGGTGACAGCTTGACAGGTAGACAAGTGAGTGACACTCTGACATGTGGTGCATTGTTGTCACCTGTCAAGTCAGTCAGTGAGGCGTGACAAGGCTTGACAACCTGTCAGCTTGACAGGTGACAGCTTGACAGGTAGACAAGTGAGTGACACTCTGACATGTGGTGCATTGTTGTCACCTGTCAAGTCAGTCAGTGAGGCGTGACAAGGCTTGACAACCTGTCAGCTTGACAGGTGACAGCTTGACAGGTAGACAAGTGAGTGACACTCTGACATGTGGTGCATTGTTGTCACCTGTCAAGTCAGTCAGTGAGGCGTGACAAGGCTTGACAACCTGTCAGCTTGACAGGTGACAGCTTGACAGGTAGACAAGTGAGTGACACTCTGACATGTGGTGCATTGTTGTCACCTGTCAAGTCAGTCAGTGAGGCGTGACAAGGCTTGACAACCTGTCAGCTTGACAGGTGACAGCTTGACAGGTAGACAAGTGAGTGACACTCTGACATGTGGTGCATTGTTGTCAACTGTCAAGTCAGTCAGTGAGGCGTGACAAGGCTTGACAACCTGTCAGCTTGACAGGTGACAGCTTGACAGGTAGACAAGTGAGTGACACTGACATGTGGTGCATTGTTGTCACCTGTCAAGTCAGTCAGTGAGGCGTGACAAGGCTTGACAACCTGTCAGCTTGACAGGTGACAGCTTGACAGGTAGACAAGTGAGTGACACTCTGACATGTGGTGCATTGTTGTCACCTGTCAAGTCAGTCAGTGAGGCGTGACAAGGCTTGACAACCTGTCAGCTTGACAGGTGACAGCTTGACAGGTAGACAAGTGAGTGACACTCTGACATGTGGTGCATTGTTGTCACCTGTCAAGTCAGTCAGTGAGGCGTGACAAGGCTTGACAACCTGTCAGCTTGACAGGTGACAGCTTGACAGGTAGACAAGTGAGTGACACTCTGACATGTGGTGCATTGTTGTCACCTGTCAAGTCAGTCAGTGAGGCGTGACAAGGCTTGACAACCTGTCAGCTTGACAGGTGACAGCTTGACAGGTAGACAAGTGAGTGACACTCTGACATGTGGTGCATTGTTGTCACCTGTCAAGTCAGTCAGTGAGGCGTGACAAGGCTTGACAACCTGTCAGCTTGACAGGTGACAGCTTGACAGGTAGACAAGTGAGTGACACTCTGACATGTGGTGCATTGTTGTCACCTGTCAAGTCAGTCAGTGAGGGCGTGACAAGGCTTGACAACCTGTCAGCTTGACAGGTGACAGCTTGACAGGTAGACAAGTGAGTGACACTCTGACATGTGGTGCATTGTTGTCACCTGTCAAGTCAGTCAGTGAGGCGTGACAAGGCTTGACAACCTGTCAGCTTGACAGGTGACAGCTTGACAGGTAGACAAGTGAGTGACACTCTGACATGTGGTGCATTGTTGTCACCTGTCAAGTCAGTCAGTGAGGCGTGACAAGGCTTGACAACCTGTCAGCTTGACAGGTGACAGCTTGACAGGTAGACAAGTGAGTGACACTCTGACATGTGGTGCATTGTTGTCACCTGTCAAGTCAGTCAGTGAGGCGTGACAAGGCTTGACAACCTGTCAGCTTGACAGGTGACAGCTTGACAGGTAGACAAGTGAGTGACACTCTGACATGTGGTGCATTGTTGTCACCTGTCAAGTCAGTCAGTGAGGCGTGACAAGGCTTGACAACCTGTCAGCTTGACAGGTGACAGCTTGACAGGTAGACAAGTGAGTGACACTCTGACATGTGGTGCATTGTTGTCACCTGTCAAGTCAGTCAGAGGGGCGGAACAAGGCTTGACAACCTGTCAGCTTGACAGGTGACAGCTTGACAGGTAGACAAGTGAGTGACACTCTGACATGTGGTGCATTGTTGTCACCTGTCAAGTCAGTCAGTGAGGCGTGACAAGGCTTGACAACCTGTCAGCTTGACAGGTGACAGCTTGACAGGTAGACAAGTGAGTGACACTCTGACATGTGGTGCATTGTTGTCACCTGTCAAGTCAGTCAGTGAGGCGTGACAAGGCTTGACAACCTGTCAGCTTGACAGGTGACAGCTTGACAGGTAGACAAGTGAGTGACACTCTGACATGTGGTGCATTGTTGTCACCTGTCAAGTCAGTCAGTGAGGCGTGACAAGGCTTGACAACCTGTCAGCTTGACAGGTGACAGCTTGACAGGTAGACAAGTGAGTGACACTCTGACATGTGGTGCATTGTTGTCACCTGTCAAGTCAGTCAGTGAGGCGTGACAAGGCTTGACAACCTGTCAGCTTGACAGGTGACAGCTTGACAGGTAGACAAGTGAGTGACACTCTGACATGTGGTGCATTGTTGTCACCTGTCAAGTCAGTCAGTGAGGCGTGACAAGGCTTGACAACCTGTCAGCTTGACAGGTGACAGCTTGACAGGTAGACAAGTGAGTGACACTCTGACATGTGGTGCATTGTTGTCACCTGTCAAGTCAGTGAGTGAGGCGTGACAAGGCTTGACAACCTGTCAGCTTGACAGGTGACAGCTTGACAGGTAGACAAGTGAGTGACACTCTGACATGTGGTGCATTGTTGTCACCTGTCAAGTCAGTCAGTGAGGCGTGACAAGGCTTGACAACCTGTCAGCTTGACAGGTGACAGCTTGACAGGTAGACAAGTGAGTGACACTCTGACATGTGGTGCATTGTTGTCACCTGTCAAGTCAGTCAGTGAGGCGTGACAAGGCTTGACAACCTGTCAGCTTGACAGGTGACAGCTTGACAGGTAGACAAGTGAGTGACACTCTGACATGTGGTGCATTGTTGTCACCTGTCAAGTCAGTCAGTGAGGCGTGACAAGGCTTGACAACCTGTCAGCTTGACAGGTGACAGCTTGACAGGTAGACAAGTGAGTGACACTCTGACATGTGGTGCATTGTTGTCACCTGTCAAGTCAGTCAGTGAGGCGTGACAAGGCTTGACAACCTGTCAGCTTGACAGGTGACAGCTTGACAGGTAGACAAGTGAGTGACACTCTGACATGTGGTGCATTGTTGTCACCTGTCAAGTCAGTCAGTGAGGCGTGACAAGGCTTGACAACCTGTCAGCTTGACAGGTGACAGCTTGACAGGTAGACAAGTGAGTGACACTCTGACATGTGGTGCATTGTTGTCACTGTCAAGTCAGTCAGTGAGGCGTGACAAGGCTTGACAACCTGTCAGCTTGACAGGTGACAGCTTGACAGGTAGACAAGTGAGTGACACTCTGACATGTGGTGCATTGTTGTCACCTGTCAAGTCAGTCAGTGAGGCGTGACAAGGCTTGACAACCTGTCAGCTTGACAGGTGACAGCTTGACAGGTAGACAAGTGAGTGACACTCTGACATGTGGTGCATTGTTGTCACCTGTCAAGTCAGTCAGTGAGGCGTGACAAGGCTTGACAACCTGTCAGCTTGACAGGTGACAGCTTGACAGGTAGACAAGTGAGTGACACTCTGACATGTGGTGCATGTTGTCACCTGTCAAGTCAGTCAGTGAGGCGTGACAAGGCTTGACAACCTGTCAGCTTGACAGGTGACAGCTTGACAGGTAGACAAGTGAGTGACACTCTGACATGTGGTGCATTGTTGTCACCTGTCAAGTCAGTGGCGTGACAAGGCTTGACAACCTGTCAGCTTGACAGGTGACAGCTTGACAGGTAGACAAGTGAGTGACACTCTGACATGTGGTGCATTGTTGTCACCTGTCAAGTCAGTCAGTGAGGCGTGACAAGGCTTGACAACCTGTCAGCTTGACAGGTGACAGCTTGACAGGTAGACAAGTGAGTGACACTCTGACATGTGGTGCATTGTTGTCACCTGTCAAGTCAGTCAGTGAGGCGTGACAAGGCTTGACAACCTGTCAGCTTGACAGGTGACAGCTTGACAGGTAGACAAGTGAGTGACACTCTGACATGTGGTGCATTGTTGTCACCTGTCAAGTCAGTCAGTGAGGCGTGACAAGGCTTGACAACCTGTCAGCTTGACAGGTGACAGCTTGACAGGTAGACAAGTGAGTGACACTCTGACATGTGGTGCATTGTTGTCACCTGTCAAGTCAGTCAGTGAGGCGTGACAAGGCTTGACAACCTGTCAGCTTGACAGGTGACAGCTTGACAGGTAGACAAGTGAGTGACACTCTGACATGTGGTGCATTGTTGTCACCTGTCAAGTCAGTCAGTGAGGCGTGACAAGGCTTGACAACCTGTCAGCTTGACAGGTGACAGCTTGACAGGTAGACAAGTGAGTGACACTCTGACATGTGGTGCATTGTTGTCACCTGTCAAGTCAGTCAGTGAGGCGTGACAAGGCTTGACAACCTGTCAGCTTGACAGGTGACAGCTTGACAGGTAGACAAGTGAGTGACACTCTGACATGTGGTGCATTGTTGTCACCTGTCAAGTCAGTCAGTAGGCGTGACAAGGCTTGAAACCTGTCAGCTTGACAGGTGACAGCTTGACAGGTAGACAAGTGAGTGACACTCTGACATGTGGTGCATTGTTGTCACCTGTCAAGTCAGTCAGTGAGGCGTGACAAGGCTTGACAACCTGTCAGCTTGACAGGTGACAGCTTGACAGGTAGACAAGTGAGTGACACTCTGACATGTGGTGCATTGTTGTCACCTGTCAAGTCAGTCAGTGAGGCGTGACAAGGCTTGACAACCTGTCAGCTTGACAGGTGACAGCTTGACAGGTAGACAAGTGAGTGACACTCTGACATGTGGTGCATTGTTGTCACTGTCAAGTCAGTCAGTGAGGCGTGACAAGGCTTGACAACCTGTCAGCTTGACAGGTGACAGCTTGACAGGTAGACAAGTGAGTGACACTCTGACATGTGGTGCATTGTTGTCACCTGTCAAGTCAGTCAGTGAGGCGTGACAAGGCTTGACAACCTGTCAGCTTGACAGGTGACAGCTTGACAGGTAGACAAGTGAGTGACACTCTGACATGTGGTGCATTGTTGTCACCTGTCAAGTCAGTCAGTGAGGCGTGACAAGGCTTGACAACCTGTCAGCTTGACAGGTGACAGCTTGACAGGTAGACAAGTGAGTGACACTCTGACATGTGGTGCATTGTTGTCACCTGTCAAGTCAGTCAGTGAGGCGTGACAAGGCTTGACAACCTGTCAGCTTGACAGGTGACAGCTTGACAGGTAGACAAGTGAGTGACACTCTGACATGTGGTGCATTGTTGTCACCTGTCAAGTCAGTCAGTGAGGCGTGACAAGGCTTGACAACCTGTCAGCTTGACAGGTGACAGCTTGACAGGTAGACAAGTGAGTGACACTCTGACATGTGGTGCATTGTTGTCACCTGTCAAGTCAGTCAGTGAGGCGTGACAAGGCTTGACAACCTGTCAGCTTGACAGGTGACAGCTTGACAGGTAGACAAGTGAGTGACACTCTGACATGTGGTGCATTGTTGTCACCTGTCAAGTCAGTCAGTGAGGCGTGACAAGGCTTGACAACCTGTCAGCTTGACAGGTGACAGCTTGACAGGTAGACAAGTGAGTGACACTCTGACATGTGGTGCATTGTTGTCACTGTCAAGTCAGTCAGTGAGGCGTGACAAGGCTTGACAACCTGTCAGCTTGACAGGTGACAGCTTGACAGGTAGACAAGTGAGTGACACTCTGACATGTGGTGCATTGTTGTCACCTGTCAAGTCAGTCAGTGAGGCGTGACAAGGCTTGACAACCTGTCAGCTTGACAGGTGACAGCTTGACAGGTAGACAAGTGAGTGACACTCTGACATGTGGTGCATTGTTGTCACCTGTCAAGTCAGTCAGTGAGGCGTGACAAGGCTTGACAACCTGTCAGCTTGACAGGTGACAGCTTGACAGGTAGACAAGTGAGTGACACTCTGACATGTGGTGCATTGTTGTCACCTGTCAAGTCAGTCAGTGAGGCGTGACAAGGCTTGACAACCTGTCAGCTTGACAGGTGACAGCTTGACAGGTAGACAAGTGAGTGACACTCTGACATGTGGTGCATTGTTGTCACCTGTCAAGTCAGTCAGTGAGGCGTGACAAGGCTTGACAACCTGTCAGCTTGACAGGTGACAGCTTGACAGGTAGACAAGTGAGTGACACTCTGACATGTGGTGCATTGTTGTCACCTGTCAAGTCAGTCAGTGAGGCGTGACAAGGCTTGACAACCTGTCAGCTTGACAGGTGACAGCTTGACAGGTAGACAAGTGAGTGACACTCTGACATGTGGTGCATTGTTGTCACCTGTCAGTCAGTGTAGGCGTGACAAGGCTTGACAACCTGTCAGCTTGACAGGTGACAGCTTGACAGGTAGACAAGTGAGTGACACTCTGACATGTGGTGCATTGTTGTCACTGTCAAGTCAGTCAGTGAGGCGTGACAAGGCTTGACAACCTGTCAGCTTGACAGGTGACAGCTTGACAGGTAGACAAGTGAGTGACACTCTGACATGTGGTGCATTGTTGTCACCTGTCAAGTCAGTCAGTGAGGCGTGACAAGGCTTGACAACCTGTCAGCTTGACAGGTGACAGCTTGACAGGTAGACAAGTGAGTGACACTCTGACATGTGGTGCATTGTTGTCACCTGTCAAGTCAGTCAGTGAGGCGTGACAAGGCTTGACAACCTGTCAGCTTGACAGGTGACAGCTTGACAGGTAGACAAGTGAGTGACACTCTGACATGTGGTGCATTGTTGTCACCTGTCAAGTCAGTCAGTGAGGCGTGACAAGGCTTGACAACCTGTCAGCTTGACAGGTGACAGCTTGACAGGTAGACAAGTGAGTGACACTCTGACATGTGGTGCATTGTTGTCACCTGTCAAGTCAGTCAGTGAGGCGTGACAAGGCTTGACAACCTGTCAGCTTGACAGGTGACAGCTTGACAGGTAGACAAGTGAGTGACACTCTGACATGTGGTGCATTGTTGTCACCTGTCAAGTCAGTCAGTGAGGCGTGACAAGGCTTGACAACCTGTCAGCTTGACAGGTGACAGCTTGACAGGTAGACAAGTGAGTGACACTCTGACATGTGGTGCATTGTTGTCACCTGTCAAGTCAGTCAGTGAGGCGTGACAAGGCTTGACAACCTGTCAGCTTGACAGGTGACAGCTTGACAGGTAGACAAGTGAGTGACACTCTGACATGTGGTGCATTGTTGTCACCTGTCAAGTCAGTCAGTGAGGCGTGACAAGGCTTGACAACCTGTCAGCTTGACAGGTGACAGCTTGACAGGTAGACAAGTGAGTGACACTCTGACATGTGGTGCATTGTTGTCACCTGTCAAGTCAGTCAGTGAGGCGTGACAAGGCTTGACAACCTGTCAGCTTGACAGGTGACAGCTTGACAGGTAGACAAGTGAGTGACACTCTGACATGTGGTGCATTGTTGTCACTGTCAAGTCAGTCAGTGAGGCGTGACAAGGCTTGACAACCTGTCAGCTTGACAGGTGACAGCTTGACAGGTAGACAAGTGAGTGACACTCTGACATGTGGTGCATTGTTGTCACCTGTCAAGTCAGTCAGTGAGGCGTGACAAGGCTTGACAACCTGTCAGCTTGACAGGTGACAGCTTGACAGGTAGACAAGTGAGTGACACTCTGACATGTGGTGCATTGTTGTCACTGTCAAGTCAGTCAGTGAGGCGTGACAAGGCTTGACAACCTGTCAGCTTGACAGGTGACAGCTTGACAGGTAGACAAGTGAGTGACACTCTGACATGTGGTGCATTGTTGTCACCTGTCAAGTCAGTCAGTAGTAGGCGTGACAAGGCTTGACAACCTGTCAGCTTGACAGGTGACAGCTTGACAGGTAGACAAGTGAGTGACACTCTGACATGTGGTGCATTGTTGTCACCTGTCAAGTCAGTCAGTGAGGCGTGACAAGGCTTGACAACCTGTCAGCTTGACAGGTGACAGCTTGACAGGTAGACAAGTGAGTGACACTCTGACATGTGGTGCATTGTTGTCACCTGTCAAGTCAGTCAGTGAGGCGTGACAAGGCTTGACAACCTGTCAGCTTGACAGGTGACAGCTTGACAGGTAGACAAGTGAGTGACACTCTGACATGTGGTGCATTGTTGTCACCTGTCAAGTCAGTCAGTGAGGCGTGACAAGGCTTGACAACCTGTCAGCTTGACAGGTGACAGCTTGACAGGTAGACAAGTGAGTGACACTCTGACATGTGGTGCATTGTTGTCACCTGTCAAGTCAGTCAGTGAGGCGTGACAAGGCTTGACAACCTGTCAGCTTGACAGGTGACAGCTTGACAGGTAGACAAGTGAGTGACACTCTGACATGTGGTGCATTGTTGTCACCTGTCAAGTCAGTCAGTGAGGCGTGACAAGGCTTGACAACCTGTCAGCTTGACAGGTGACAGCTTGACAGGTAGACAAGTGAGTGACACTCTGACATGTGGTGCATTGTTGTCACCTGTCAAGTCAGTCAGTGAGGGCGTGACAAGGCTTGACAACCTGTCAGCTTGACAGGTGACAGCTTGACAGGTAGACAAGTGAGTGACACTCTGACATGTGGTGCATTGTTGTCACCTGTCAAGTCAGTCAGTGAGGCGTGACAAGGCTTGACAACCTGTCAGCTTGACAGGTGACAGCTTGACAGGTAGACAAGTGAGTGACACTCTGACATGTGGTGCATTGTTGTCACTGTCAAGTCAGTCAGTGAGGCGTGACAAGGCTTGACAACCTGTCAGCTTGACAGGTGACAGCTTGACAGGTAGACAAGTGAGTGACACTCTGACATGTGGTGCATTGTTGTCACCTGTCAAGTCAGTCAGTGAGGCGTGACAAGGCTTGACAACCTGTCAGCTTGACAGGTGACAGCTTGACAGGTAGACAAGTGAGTGACACTCTGACATGTGGTGCATTGTTGTCACCTGTCAAGTCAGTCAGTGAGGCGTGACAAGGCTTGACAACCTGTCAGCTTGACAGGTGACAGCTTGACAGGTAGACAAGTGAGTGACACTCTGACATGTGGTGCATTGTTGTCACCTGTCAAGTCAGTCAGTGACTCGTGACAAGGCTTGACAACCTGTCAGCTTGACAGGTGACAGCTTGACAGGTAGACAAGTGAGTGACACTCTGACATGTGGTGCATGTTGTCACCTGTCAAGTCAGTCAGTGAGGCGTGACAAGGCTTGACAACCTGTCAGCTTGACAGGTGACAGCTTGACAGGTAGACAAGTGAGTGACACTCTGACATGTGGTGCATTGTTGTCACCTGTCAAGTCAGTCAGTGAGGCGTGACAAGGCTTGACAACCTGTCAGCTTGACAGGTGACAGCTTGACAGGTAGACAAGTGAGTGACACTCTGACATGTGGTGCATTGTTGTCACCTGTCAAGTCAGTCAGTGAGGCGTGACAAGGCTTGACAACCTGTCAGCTTGACAGGTGACAGCTTGACAGGTAGACAAGTGAGTGACACTCTGACATGTGGTGCATTGTTGTCACCTGTCAAGTCAGTCAGTGAGGCGTGACAAGGCTTGACAACCTGTCAGCTTGACAGGTGACAGCTTGACAGGTAGACAAGTGAGTGACACTCTGACATGTGGTGCATTGTTGTCACCTGTCAAGTCAGTCAGTGAGGCGTGACAAGGCTTGACAACCTGTCAGCTTGACAGGTGACAGCTTGACAGGTAGACAAGTGAGTGACACTCTGACATGTGGTGCATTGTTGTCACCTGTCAAGTCAGTCAGTGAGGCGTGACAAGGCTTGACAACCTGTCAGCTTGACAGGTGACAGCTTGACAGGTAGACAAGTGAGTGACACTCTGACATGTGGTGCATTGTTGTCACCTGTCAAGTCAGTCAGTCAGTAAGGCGTGACAAGGCTTGACAACCTGTCAGCTTGACAGGTGACAGCTTGACAGGTAGACAAGTGAGTGACACTCTGACATGTGGTGCATTGTTGTCACCTGTCAAGTCAGTCAGTGAGGCGTGACAAGGCTTGACAACCTGTCAGCTTGACAGGTGACAGCTTGACAGGTAGACAAGTGAGTGACACTGACATGTGGTGCATTGTGTGTCACCTGTCAAGTCAGTCAGTGAGGCGTGACAAGGCTTGACAACCTGTCAGCTTGACAGGTGACAGCTTGACAGGTAGACAAGTGAGTGACACTCTGACATGTGGTGCATTGTTGTCACCTGTCAAGTCAGTCAGTGAGGCGTGACAAGGCTTGACAACCTGTCAGCTTGACAGGTGACAGCTTGACAGGTAGACAAGTGAGTGACACTCTGACATGTGGTGCATTGTTGTCACCTGTCAAGTCAGTCAGTGAGGCGTGACAAGGCTTGACAACCTGTCAGCTTGACAGGTGACAGCTTGACAGGTAGACAAGTGAGTGACACTCTGACATGTGGTGCATTGTTGTCACCTGTCAAGTCAGTCAGTGAGGCGTGACAAGGCTTGACAACCTGTCAGCTTGACAGGTGACAGCTTGACAGGTAGACAAGTGAGTGACACTCTGACATGTGGTGCATTGTTGTCACCTGTCAAGTCAGTCAGTGGGCGCGTGACAAGGCTTGACAACCTGTCAGCTTGACAGGTGACAGCTTGACAGGTAGACAAGTGAGTGACACTCTGACATGTGGTGCATTGTTGTCACCTGTCAAGTCAGTCAGTGAGGCGTGACAAGGCTTGACAACCTGTCAGCTTGACAGGTGACAGCTTGACAGGTAGACAAGTGAGTGACACTCTGACATGTGGTGCATTGTTGTCACCTGTCAAGTCAGTCAGTGAGGCGTGACAAGGCTTGACAACCTGTCAGCTTGACAGGTGACAGCTTGACAGGTAGACAAGTGAGTGACACTCTGACATGTGGTGCATTGTTGTCACCTGTCAAGTCAGTCAGTGAGGCGTGACAAGGCTTGACAACCTGTCAGCTTGACAGGTGACAGCTTGACAGGTAGACAAGTGAGTGACACTCTGACATGTGGTGCATTGTTGTCACCTGTCAAGTCAGTCAGTGAGGCGTGACAAGGCTTGACAACCTGTCAGCTTGACAGGTGACAGCTTGACAGGTAGACAAGTGAGTGACACTCTGACATGTGGTGCATTGTTGTCACCTGTCAAGTCAGTCAGTGAGGCGTGACAAGGCTTGACAACCTGTCAGCTTGACAGGTGACAGCTTGACAGGTAGACAAGTGAGTGACACTCTGACATGTGGTGCATTGTTGTCACCTGTCAAGTCAGTCAGTGAGGCGTGACAAGGCTTGACAACCTGTCAGCTTGACAGGTGACAGCTTGACAGGTAGACAAGTGAGTGACACTCTGACATGTGGTGCATTGTTGTCACCTGTCAAGTCAGTCAGTGAGGCGTGACAAGGCTTGACAACCTGTCAGCTTGACAGGTGACAGCTTGACAGGTAGACAAGTGAGTGACACTCTGACATGTGGTGCATTGTTGTCACCTGTCAAGTCAGTCAGTGAGGCGTGACAAGGCTTGACAACCTGTCAGCTTGACAGGTGACAGCTTGACAGGTAGACAAGTGAGTGACACTCTGACATGTGGTGCATTGTTGTCACCTGTCAAGTCAGTCAGTGAGGCGTGACAAGGCTTGACACACTGTCAGCTTGACAGGTGACAGCTTGACAGGTAGACAAGTGAGTGACACTCTGACATGTGGTGCATTGTTGTCACCTGTCAAGTCAGTCAGTGAGGCGTGACAAGGCTTGACAACCTGTCAGCTTGACAGGTGACAGCTTGACAGGTAGACAAGTGAGTGACACTCTGACATGTGGTGCATTGTTGTCACCTGTCAAGTCAGTCAGTGAGGCGTGACAAGGCTTGACAACCTGTCAGCTTGACAGGTGACAGCTTGACAGGTAGACAAGTGAGTGACACTCTGACATGTGGTGCATTGTTGTCACCTGTCAAGTCAGTCAGTGAGGCGTGACAAGGCTTGACAACCTGTCAGCTTGACAGGTGACAGCTTGACAGGTAGACAAGTGAGTGACACTCTGACATGTGGTGCATTGTTGTCACCTGTCAAGTCAGTCAGTGAGGCGTGACAAGGCTTGACAACCTGTCAGCTTGACAGGTGACAGCTTGACAGGTAGACAAGTGAGTGACACTCTGACATGTGGTGCATTGTTGTCACCTGTCAAGTCAGTCAGTGAGGCGTGACAAGGCTTGACAACCTGTCAGCTTGACAGGTGACAGCTTGACAGGTAGACAAGTGAGTGACACTCTGACATGTGGTGCATTGTTGTCACCTGTCAAGTCAGTCAGTGAGGCGTGACAAGGCTTGACAACCTGTCAGCTTGACAGGTGACAGCTTGACAGGTAGACAAGTGAGTGACACTCTGACATGTGGTGCATTGTTGTCACCTGTCAAGTCAGTCAGTGAGGCGTGACAAGGCTTGACAACCTGTCAGCTTGACAGGTGACAGCTTGACAGGTAGACAAGTGAGTGACACTCTGACATGTGGTGCATTGTGTCACCTGTCAAGTCAGTCAGTGAGGCGTGACAAGGCTTGACAACCTGTCAGCTTGACAGGTGACAGCTTGACAGGTAGACAAGTGAGTGACACTCTGACATGTGGTGCATTGTTGTCACCTGTCAAGTCAGTCAGTGAGGCGGAACAAGGCTTGACAACCTGTCAGCTTGACAGGTGACAGCTTGACAGGTAGACAAGTGAGTGACACTCTGACATGTGGTGCATTGTTGTCACCTGTCAAGTCAGTCAGTGAGGCGTGACAAGGCTTGACAACCTGTCAGCTTGACAGGTGACAGCTTGACAGGTAGACAAGTGAGTGACACTCTGACATGTGGTGCATTGTTGACCTGTCAAGTCAGTCAGTGAGGCGTGACAAGGCTTGACAACCTGTCAGCTTGACAGGTGACAGCTTGACAGGTAGACAAGTGAGTGACACTCTGACATGTGGTGCATTGTTGTCACCTGTCAAGTCAGTCAGTGAGGCGTGACAAGGCTTGACAACCTGTCAGCTTGACAGGTGACAGCTTGACAGGTAGACAAGTGAGTGACACTCTGACATGTGGTGCATTGTTGTCACCTGTCAAGTCACTCAGTGAGGCGTGACAAGGCTTGACAACCTGTCAGCTTGACAGGTGACAGCTTGACAGGTAGACAAGTGAGTGACACTCTGACATGTGGTGCATTGTTGTCACCTGTCAAGTCAGTCAGTGAGGCGTGACAAGGCTTGACAACCTGTCAGCTTGACAGGTGACAGCTTGACAGGTAGACAAGTGAGTGACACTCTGACATGTGGTGCATTGTTGTCACCTGTCAAGTCAGTCAGTGAGGCGTGACAAGGCTTGACAACCTGTCAGCTTGACAGGTGACAGCTTGACAGGTAGACAAGTGAGTGACACTCTGACATGTGGTGCATTGTTGTCACCTGTCAAGTCAGTCAGTGAGGCGTGACAAGGCTTGACAACCTGTCAGCTTGACAGGTGACAGCTTGACAGGTAGACAAGTGAGTGACACTCTGACATGTGGTGCATTGTTGTCACTGTCAAGTCAGTCAGTGAGGCGTGACAAGGCTTGACAACCTGTCAGCTTGACAGGTGACAGCTTGACAGGTAGACAAGTGAGTGACACTCTGACATGTGGTGCATTGTTGTCACCTGTCAAGTCAGTCAGTGAGGCGTGACAAGGCTTGACAACCTGTCAGCTTGACAGGTGACAGCTTGACAGGTAGACAAGTGAGTGACACTCTGACATGTGGTGCATTGTTGTCACCTGTCAAGTCAGTCAGTGAGGCGTGACAAGGCTTGACAACCTGTCAGCTTGACAGGTGACAGCTTGACAGGTAGACAAGTGAGTGACACTCTGACATGTGGTGCATTGTTGTCACCTGTCAAGTCAGTCAGTGAGGCGTGACAAGGCTTGACCTGTCAGCTTGACAGGTGACAGCTTGACAGGTAGACAAGTGAGTGACACTCTGACATGTGGTGCATTGTTGTCACCTGTCAAGTCAGTCAGTGAGGCGTGACAAGGCTTGACAACCTGTCAGCTTGACAGGTGACAGCTTGACAGGTAGACAAGTGAGTGACACTCTGACATGTGGTGCATTGTTGTCACTGTCAAGTCAGTCAGTGAGGCGTGACAAGGCTTGACAACCTGTCAGCTTGACAGGTGACAGCTTGACAGGTAGACAAGTGAGTGACACTCTGACATGTGGTGCATTGTTGTCACCTGTCAAGTCAGTCAGTGAGGCGTGACAAGGCTTGACAACCTGTCAGCTTGACAGGTGACAGCTTGACAGGTAGACAAGTGAGTGACACTCTGACATGTGGTGCATTGTTGTCACCTGTCAAGTCAGTCAGTGAGGCGTGACAAGGCTTGACAACCTGTCAGCTTGACAGGTGACAGCTTGACAGGTAGACAAGTGAGTGACACTCTGACATGTGGTGCATTGTTGTCACCTGTCAAGTCAGTCAGTGAGGCGTGACAAGGCTTGACAACCTGTCAGCTTGACAGGTGACAGCTTGACAGGTAGACAAGTGAGTGACACTCTGACATGTGGTGCATTGTTGTCACCTGTCAAGTCAGTCAGTGAGGCGTGACAAGGCTTGACAACCTGTCAGCTTGACAGGTGACAGCTTGACAGGTAGACAAGTGAGTGACACTCTGACATGTGGTGCATTGTTGTCACCTGTCAAGTCAGTCAATTAGGCGTGACAGGGCTTGACAACCTGTCAGCTTGACAGGTGACAGCTTGACAGGTAGACAAGTGAGTGACACTCTGACATGTGGTGCATTGTTGTCACCTGTCAAGTCAGTCAGTGAGGCGTGACAAGGCTTGACAACCTGTCAGCTTGACAGGTGACAGCTTGACAGGTAGACAAGTGAGTGACACTCTGACATGTGGTGCATTGTTGTCACCTGTCAAGTCAGTCAGTGAGGCGTGACAAGGCTTGAAACCTGTCAGCTTGACAGGTGACAGCTTGACAGGTAGACAAGTGAGTGACACTCTGACATGTGGTGCATTGTTGTCACCTGTCAAGTCAGTCAGTGAGGCGTGACAAGGCTTGACAACCTGTCAGCTTGACAGGTGACAGCTTGACAGGTAGACAAGTGAGTGACACTCTGACATGTGGTGCATTGTTGTCACCTGTCAAGTCAGTCAGTGAGGCGTGACAAGGCTTGACAACCTGTCAGCTTGACAGGTGACAGCTTGACAGGTAGACAAGTGAGTGACACTCTGACATGTGGTGCATTGTTGTCACCTGTCAAGTCAGTCAGTGAGGCGTGACAAGGCTTGACAACCTGTCAGCTTGACAGGTGACAGCTTGACAGGTAGACAAGTGAGTGACACTCTGACATGTGGTGCATTGTTGTCACCTGTCAAGTCAGTCAGTGAGGCGCGACAAGGCTTGACAACCTGTCAGCTTGACAGGTGACAGCTTGACAGGTAGACAAGTGAGTGACACTCTGACATGTGGTGCATTGTTGTCACTGTCAAGTCAGTCAGTGAGTCGTGAGGCGTGACAAGGCTTGACAACCTGTCAGCTTGACAGGTGACATTGACAGGTAGACAAGTGAGTGACACTCTGACATGTGGTGCATTGTTGTCACCTGTCAAGTCAGTCAGTGGGCGGACAAGGCTTGACAACCTGTCAGCTTGACAGGTGACAGCTTGACAGGTAGACAAGTGAGTGACACTCTGACATGTGGTGCATTGTTGTCACCTGTCAAGTCAGTCAGTGAGGCGTGACAAGGCTTAAAACCTGTCAGCTTGACAGGTGACAGCTTGACAGGTAGACAAGTGAGTGACACTCTGACATGTGGTGCATTGTTGTCACCTGTCAAGTCAGTCAGTGAGGCGTGACAAGGCTTGACAACCTGTCAGCTTGACAGGTGACAGCTTGACAGGTAGACAAGTGAGTGACACTCTGACATGTGGTGCATTGTTGTCACCTGTCAAGTCAGTCAGTGAGGCGGTGACAAGGCTTGACAACCTGTCAGCTTGACAGGTGACAGCTTGACAGGTAGACAAGTGAGTGACACTCTGACATGTGGTGCATTGTTGTCACTGTCAAGTCAGTGAGTAAGGCGTGACAAGGCTTGACAACCTGTCAGCTTGACAGGTGACAGCTTGACAGGTAGACAAGTGAGTGACACTCTGACATGTGGTGCATTGTTGTCACCTGTCAAGTCAGTCAGTGAGGCGTGACAAGGCTTGACAACCTGTCAGCTTGACAGGTGACAGCTTGACAGGTAGACAAGTGAGTGACATGACATGTGGTGCATTGTTGTCACCTGTCAAGTCAGTCAGTGAGGCGTGACAAGGCTTGACAACCTGTCAGCTTGACAGGTGACAGCTTGACAGGTAGACAAGTGAGTGACACTCTGACATGTGGTGCATTGTTGTCACCTGTCAAGTCAGTCAGTGAGGCGTGACAAGGCTTGACAACTGTCAGCTTGACAGGTGACAGCTTGACAGGTAGACAAGTGAGTGACACTCTGACATGTGGTGCATTGTTGTCACCTGTCAAGTCAGTCAGTGAGGCGTGACAAGGCTTGACAACCTGTCAGCTTGACAGGTGACAGCTTGACAGGTAGACAAGTGAGTGACACTCTGACATGTGGTGCATGTTGTCACCTGTCAAGTCAGTCAGTGAGGCGCGTGACAAGGCTTGACAACCTGTCAGCTTGACAGGTGACAGCTTGACAGGTAGACAAGTGAGTGACACTCTGACATGTGGTGCATTGTTGTCACTGTCAAGTCAGTCAGTGAGGCGTGACAAGGCTTGACAAACCTGTCAGCTTGACAGGTGACAGCTTGACAGGTAGACAAGTGAGTGACACTCTGACATGTGGTGCATTGTTGTCACCTGTCAAGTCAGTCAGTGAGGCGTGACAAGGCTTGACAACCTGTCAGCTTGACAGGTGACAGCTTGACAGGTAGACAAGTGAGTGACACTTGACATGTGGTGCATTGTTGTCACCTGTCAAGTCAGTCAGTGAGGCGTGACAAGGCTTGAAACCTGTCAGCTTGACAGGTGACAGCTTGACAGGTAGACAAGTGAGTGACACTCTGACATGTGGTGCATTGTTGTCACCTGTCAAGTCAGTCAGTGAGGCGTGACAAGGCTTGACAACCTGTCAGCTTGACAGGTGACAGCTTGACAGGTAGACAAGTGAGTGACACTCTGACATGTGGTGCATTGTTGTCACCTGTCAAGTCAGTCAGTGAGGCGTGACAAGGCTTGACAACCTGTCAGCTTGACAGGTGACAGCTTGACAGGTAGACAAGTGAGTGACACTCTGACATGTGGTGCATTGTTGTCACCTGTCAAGTCAGTCAGTGAGGCGTGACAAGGCTTGACAACCTGTCAGCTTGACAGGTGACAGCTTGACAGGTAGACAAGTGAGTGACACTCTGACATGTGGTGCATTGTTGTCACCTGTCAAGTCAGTCAGTGAGGCGTGACAAGGCACAACCTGTCAGCTTGACAGGTGACAGCTTGACAGGTAGACAAGTGAGTGACACTCTGACATGTGGTGCATTGTTGTCACCTGTCAAGTCAGTCAGTGAGGCGTGACAAGGCTTGACAACCTGTCAGCTTGACAGGTGACAGCTTGACAGGTAGACAAGTGAGTGACACTCTGACATGTGGTGCATTGTTGTCAACCTGTCAAGTCAGTCAGTGAGGGCGTGACAAGGCTTGACAACCTGTCAGCTTGACAGGTGACAGCTTGACAGGTAGACAAGTGAGTGACACTCTGACATGTGGTGCATTGTTGTCACCTGTCAAGTCAGTCAGTGAGGCGTGACAAGGCTTGACAACCTGTCAGCTTGACAGGTGACAGCTTGACAGGTAGACAAGTGAGTGACACTCTGACATGTGGGCATTGTTGTCACCTGTCAAGTCAGTCAGTAGGCGTGGCAAGGCTTGACAACCTGTCAGCTTGACAGGTGACAGCTTGACAGGTAGACAAGTGAGTGACACTCGACATGTGGTGCATTGTTGTCACCTGTCAAGTCAGTCAGTGAGGCGTGACAAGGCTTGACAACTGTCAGCTTGACAGGTGACAGCTTGACAGGTAGACAAGTGAGTGACACTCTGACATGTGGTGTTGTCACCTGTCAAGTCAGTCAGTGAGGCGTGACAAGGCTTGACAACCTGTCAGCTTGACAGGTGACAGCTTGACAGGTAGACAAGTGAGTGACACTCTGACATGTGGTGCATTGTTGTCACCTGTCAAGTCAGTCAGTGAGGCGGACAAGGCTTGACAACCTGTCAGCTTGACAGGTGACAGCTTGACAGGTAGACAAGTGAGTGACACTCG
>MRSW03000318.1:0-26599 GCA_001923025.3 Taenia multiceps | reverse complement strand
CAGGTGACAGCTTGACAGTAGACAAGTGAGTGACACTCTGACATGTGGCATTGTTGTCACCTGTCAAGTCAGTCATGAGTAAGCGTGACAGGCTGACAACCTGTCATCTTGACAGGTGACAGCTTGACAGTAGACAAGTGAGTGACATCTGACATGTGGTGCATTGTTGTCACCTTCAAGTCATCAGTGAGGCGTGACAGGCTTGACAACCTGTCAGCTTGACAGGTGACAGCTTGACAGGTTACAAGTGGTTGACACTCTGACATGTGGTGCATTGTTGTCACCTGTCAAGTCAGTCAGTGAGTAAGGCGTGACAAGGCGTGACAACCTTCAGCTTGACAGGTGACAGCTTGACAGGTAGACAATGAGTGACACTCTGACATGTGGTGCATTGTTGTCACCTGTCAAGTCAGTCAGTGAGTAAGGCGTGACAGGCTTGACAACCTGTCAGCTTGACAGTGGACACTTGACAGGTAGACAAGTGAGTGACACTCTGACATGTGGTGCATTGTTGTCACCTGTCAAGTCAGTCAGTGAGAAGGCGTGACAAGCTTGACAACCTGTCAGCTTGACAGGTGACAGCTTGACGTAGACAAGTGAGTGCACTCTGACATGTGTGCATTGTTGTCACCCTGTCAAGTCAGTCAGTGAGTAAGGCGTGACAAGGCTTGACAACCTGTCAGCTTGACAGGTGACAGCTTGACAGGTGAACAATGAGTGACACTCTGACATGTGGGTGCATTGTTTGTCACCTGTCAAGTCAGTCAGTGAGGCGTACAAGCTTGACAACCTGTCAGCTTGACAAGGTACAGCTTGACAGTAGACAAATGAGTGACACTCTGACATGTGGTGCATTGTTGTCACCTGTCAAGTCAGTTAGAGTAGGCGTGACAAGGCCTTGACAACCTGTCAGCTTCAGGTGACAGCTTGACAGTATACAAGTGGTGACACTCTGACATGTGTGCATTGTTGTCACCTGTCAAGTCATCAGTGAGTAAGGCGTGACAAGGCTTGACAACCTGTCAGCTTGATGACAGCTTGACAGTGACAATGAGTGACACTCTGACATGTGGTGCATTGTTGTCACCTGTCACTCAGTGAGTAGGCGTGACAAGGCTTGACAACCTGTCACTTGACAGGTGACAGCTTGACAGGTAGACAAGTGAGTGACACTCTGACATGGTGCATTGTTGTCACCTGTCAAGTCAGTCAGGAGTAAGGCGTGACAGCTTGACAACCTGTCAGCTTGACAGGTGACAGCTTGACAGGTAGACAAGTGAGAGACACTCTGACATGTGGTGCATTGTTGTCACCTGTCAAGTCAGTCAGTGAGTAAGGCGTGACAAGGCTTGACAACCTGTCACTTGAACAGGTGACAGCTTGACAGGTAGACAAGTGAGTGACACTCTGACATGTGTGCATTGTTGTCACCTGTCAATCAGTCAGTGAGGCTGACAAGGCTTGACAACCTGTCACTTGACAGGTGACAGCTTGACAGGTAGACAGTGAGTGACACTCTGACTGTGGTGCATTGTTGTCACCTGTCAAGTCAGTCGTTAGTAAGGCGTGCAGGCTTGACAACCTGTCAGCTGACAGGTGACAGCTTGACAGGTAGACAGTGAGTGACACTCTGACATGTGGTCATTGTTGTCACCTGTCAAGTCAGTCAGTGAGTAAGGCGTGACAAGGCTTGACAACCTGTCAGCTTGACAGGTGACAGCTTGACAGGTAGACAAGTGAGTGACACTCTGACATGTGGTGCATTGTTGTCACCTGTCAATCAGTCATGAGTAGGCGTGACAAGGCTTGACAACCTGTCAGCTTGACAGGTGACAGCTTGACAGGTAGACAAGTGAGTGACACTCTGACATGTGGTGCATTGTTGTCACCTGTCCAAGTCAGTCAGTGAGGTGTGACAAGGCTTGACAACCTGTCAGCTTGACAGGGACAGCTTGACAGGTAGACAGTGATGACACTCTGACATGTGGTGCATTGTTGTCACCTGTTCAATCAGTCAGTGAGTAAGGCGTGACAAGGCTTGACAACCTGTCAGCTTGACAGGTGACAGCTTGACAGTAGACGTGTGACAGACAGTGACATGTGGTGCATTTTTCACCTGTCAATCAGTCAGTGAAGGCGTGACAAGGCTTGACACCTGTCAGCTTGACAGGTGACAGCTTGACAGGTAGACAAGTGAGTGACACTCTGACATGTGTGCATTGTTTTCCCTGTCAAGTCAGTCAGTGAGTAAGGCGTGACAAGGCTTGACAACCTGTCAGCTTGACAGGTGACAGCTTGACAGGTAGACAGTGAGTGACACTCTGACATGTGGTGCATTGTTGTCACCTGTCAAGTCAGTCAGTGAGGGCGTGACAAGGCTTGACAAATGTCAGCTTGACAGGTGACAGCTTGACAGGTAGACAAGTGGTGACACTCTGACATGTGTGCATTGTTGTCACCTGTCAAGCAGTCATGAGTAGGCTGACAAGGCTTGACACCTGTCAGCTTGACAGGTGACAGCTTGACAGGTAGACAAGTGAGTGACACTCTGACATGTGGTGCATTGTTGTCACCTGTCAAGTCCAGTGAGTAAGGCGTGACAAGGCTTGACAACCTGTCAGCTTGACAGGTGACAGCTTGACAGGTAGACAAGTGAGTGACACTCTGACATGTGGGTGCATTGTTTGTCACCTGTCAAGTCAGTCAGTGAGTAAGGCTGACAAGGCTTGACAACCTGTCACTTGACAGGTGACAGCTTGACAGGTAGACATGAGTGACACTCTGACATGTGGTGCATTGTTGTCCACCTGTCAATCATCAGTGAGGGCGTGACAAGGCTTGACAACCTGTCAGCTTGACTGACAGGTGACAGCTTGACAGTAGACAGTGAGTGACACTCTGACATGTGGTGCATTGTTGTCACCTGTCAAGTCAGTCAGTGAGTAAGGCGTGACAAGGCTTGACAACCTGTCAGCTGACAGGTACAGCTTGACAGGTAGACAAGTGAGACACTCTGACATGTGGTGCATTGTTGTCACCTGTCAAGTCAGTCAGTGATAAGGCGTGACAAGGCTTGACACCTGTCAGCTTGACAGGTGACAGCTTGAAGGTAGACAGTGAGTGACCTCTGACATGTGGTGCATTGTTTGTCACCTGTCAAGTCAGTAAGAGGCGTGACGGGCTTGACAACCTGTCAGCTTGACAGGTGACAGCTTGACAGGTAGACAAGTGAGTGACACTCTGACATGTGGTGCATTGTTTGTCACCTGTCAAGTCAGTCAGTGAGTAGGCGTGACAAGGCTTGACAACCGTCAGCTTGACAGGTGACAGCTTGACAGGTAGACAAGTGAGTGACACTCTGACATGTGGTGCATTGTTGTCACCTGTCAAGTCAGTCAGTGAGTAAGGCGTGACAAGGCTTGACAACCTGTCAGCTTGACAGTGACAGCTTGACAGGTAGACAGTGAGAGACACTCTGACATGTGGTGCATTGTTGTCACCTGTCAATCAGTCAGTGAGTAAGCGTGACAAGGCTTGACAACCTGTCAGCTTGGACAGCTTGACAGGTAGACAAGTGAGTGACACTCTGACATGTGGTGCATTGTTGTCACCTGTCAAGTCAGTCATGAGTAAGGCGTGACAAGGCTTGACAACCTGTCAGCTTGACAGGTGACAGCTTGACAGGTAGACAAGTGAGTGACACTCTGACTGTGGTGCATTGTTGTCACCTGTCAAGTCAGTCAGTGAGTAAGGCTGACAAGGCTTGACAACCTGTCAGCTTGACAGGTGACAGCTTGACAGGTAGACAAGTGAGTGACACTCTGACATGTGGTGCATTGTTTGTCACCTGTCAAGTCAGTCAGTGAGTAAGGGTCTGACAAGGCTTGACACCTGTCACTTGACAGGTACAGCTTGACAGGTAGACAAGTGAGTGACACTCTGACATGTGGTGCATTGTTGTCACCTGTCAAGTCAGTCAGTGAGTAAGGCGTGATCCCAGGCTTGACAACCTGTCAGCTTGACAGGTGACCGCTTGAGAGGTAGACAAGTGAGACACTCTGACATGTGGTGCATTGTTTGTCACCTGTCAAGTCATCATGAGTAAGGTGACAAGGCTTGACAACCTGTCAGCTTGACAGGTGACAGCTTGACAGGTAGACAAGTGAGTGACACTCTGACATGTGGTGCATTGTTGTCACCTGTCAAGTCAGTCAGTGAGTAAGCGCGTGACAAGCTTGACAACCTGTCAGCTTGACAGGTGACAGCTTGACAGTAGACAAGTGAGTGACACTCTGACATGTGGTGCATTGTTGTCACCTGTCAAGTCAGTCATTGAGTAAGGCGTGACAAGGCTTGACAACCTGTCAGCTTGACAGGTGACAGCTTTGACAGTAGACAGTGAGTGACACTCTGACATTGTGCATTGTTGTCACCTGTCAAGTCAGTCAGGAGTAGGCGTGACAGGCTTGACAACCTGTCAGCTTGACAGGTGACAGCTTGACAGGTAGACAAGTGAGTGACACTCTGACATGTGGTGCATGTTGTCACCTGTCAAGTCAGTCAGTGAGTAAGGCGTGACAAGGCTTGACAAATGTCAGCTTGACAGGTGACAGCTTGACAGTAGACAAGTGAGTGACACTCTGACATGTGGTGCATTGTTGTCACCTGTCAAGTCAGTCAGTGAGTAAGGCGTGACAAGGCTTGACAACCTGTCAGCTTGACAGGTGACAGCTTGACAGGTAGACAAGTGAGTGACACTCTGACATGTGGTGCATTGTTGTCACCTGTCAAGTCAGTCATGAGTAAGGCGTGACAAGGCTTGACAACCTGTCAGCTTGACAGGTGACAGCTTGACAGGTAGACAAGTGAGTGACACTCTGACATGTGGTGCATTGTTGTCACCTGTCAAGTCAGTCAGTGAGTAGGCGTGACAAGGCTTGACAACCTGTCAGCTTGACAGGTGACAGCTTGACAGGTAGACAAGTGGGTGACACTCTGACATGTGGTGCATTGTTTCACCTGTCAAGTCAGTCAGTGAGTAAGGCGTGACAAGGCTTGACAAACCTGTCATTGACAGGTGACAGCTTGACAGGTAGACAAGTGAGTGACACTCTGACATGTGGTGCATTGTTGTCACCTGTCAAGTCAGTCAGTGAGTAAGCGTGACAATGGCTTGACAACCTGTCAGCTTGACAGGTGACAGCTTGACAGGTAGACAAGTGAGTGACACTCTGACATGTGGTGCATTGTTGTCACCTGTCAAGTCATCATGAGTAAGGCGTGACAAGGCTTGACAACCTGTCAGCTTGACAGGTGACAGCTTGACAGGTAGACAAGTGTGACACTCTGACATGTGGTGCATTGTTGCACCTGTCAAGTCAGTCAGTGAGGCGTGACAAGGCTTGACAACCTGTCAGCTTGACAGGTGACAGCTTGACAGGTAGACAAGTGAGTGACACTCTGACATGTGGTGCATTGTTGTCACCTGTCAATCAGTCAGTGAGTAAGGTGACAAGGCTTGACAACCTGTCAGCTTGACAGTGACAGCTGACAGTAGACAAGTGAGTGACACTCTGACATGTGGTGCATTGTTGTCACCTGTCAAGTCAGTCAGTGAGTAAGGCGTGACAAGGCTGACAACCTGTCAGCTTGACAGGTGACAGCTTGACAGTAGAACAAGTGAGTGACACTCTGACATGTGGTGCATTGTTGTCACCTGTCAAGTCAGTCAGTGAGTAAGGCGTGACAAGGCTTGACAACCTGTCAGCTTGACAGGTGACAGCTTGACAGGTAGACAAGTTGACACTCTGACATGTGGTGCATTGTTGTCACCTCAGTCAGTCATGAGTAGGCGTGACAAGGCTTGACAACCTGTCAGCTTGACAGGTGACAGCTTGACAGGTACAAGTGAGTGACACTCTGACATGTGTGCATTGTTGTCACCTGTCAAGTCAGTCAGAGTAAGGCGTGACAAGGCTTGACAACCTGTCAGCTTGACAGTGACAGCTTGACAGGTAGACAAGTGAGTGACACTCTGACATGTGGTGCATTGTTGTCACCTGTCAAGTCAGTCAGTGAGTAAGGCGTGACAGGCTTGACAACCGTCAGCTTGACATGTGACAGCTTGACAGGTAGACAAGTGAGTGACCTCTGACATGTGGTGCATTGTTGTCACCTTCAAGTCAGTGAGGCGTGACAAGGCTTGACATGTCAGCTTGACAGGTGACAGCTTGACAGGTAGACAAGTGAGTGACACTCTGACATGTGGTGCATTGTTGTCACCTGTCAAGTCAGTCAGTGAGTAAGGCGTGACAGGCTTGACAACCTGTCAGCTTGACAGGTGACAGCTTGACAGGTGAGACAGTGTGACACTCTGACATGTGGTGCATTGTTGTCACCTGTCAAGTCATCAGTGAGTAAGGCGTGACAAGGCTTGACAACCTGTCAGCTTGACAGGTGACAGCTTGACAGGTAGACAAGTGAGTGACACTCTGACATGTGGTGCATTGTTGTCACCTGTCAAGTCAGTCAGTGAGTAAGCGTGACAAGGCTTGACAACCTGTCAGCTTGACAGTGACAGCTTGACAGGTAGACAAGTGAGTGACACTCTGACATGTGGTGCATTGTTGTCACCTGTCAGTCAGTCAGTGAGTAAGGCGTGACAAGGCTTGACAAACCTGTCAGCTTGACAGGTGACAGCTTGACAGGTAGACAAGTGAGTGACACTCTGACATGTGGTGCATTGTTGTCACCTGTCAAGTCAGTCAGTGAGGCGTGACAAGGCTTGACAACCTGTCAGCTTGACAGGTGACAGCTTGACAGGTAGACAAGTGAGTGACACTCTGACATGTGGCATTGTTGTCACCTGTCAAGTCAGTCAGTGAGTAAGGCTGACAGGCTTGACAACCTGTCAGCTTGACAGGTGACAGCTTGACAGGTAGACAGTGAGTGACACTCTGACATGTGGTGGTGCATTTGTTGTCACCTGTCAAGTCAGTCAGTGAGTAAGGGCGTGACAAGGCTTGACACCTGTCAGCTTGACAGGTGACAGCTTGACAGGTAGACAAGTGAGTGACACTCTGACATGTGTGCATTTTGTCACCTGTCAAGTCAGTGAGGAAGGCGTGACAAGGCTTGACAACCTGTCAGCTTGACAGGTGACAGCTTGACAGAGACAATGAGTGACACTCTGACATGTGGTGCATTGTTGTCACCTGTCAAGTCAGTCAGTGAGTAAGGCGTGACAAGGCTTGACAACCTGTCAGCTTGACAGGTGACAGCTTGACAGGTAGACAAGTGAGTGACACTCTGACATGTGGTGCATTGTTTGTCACCTGTCAAGTCAGTCATGAGTAGTGCGTGCAAGGCTTGACAACCTGTCAGCTTGACAGGTACAGCTTGACAGGTAGACAAGTGAGTGACACTCTGACATGTGGTGCATTGTTGTCACCTGTCAAGTCAGTCAGTGTGCGTGACAAGGCTTGACAACCTGTCCTTGACAGGTGACAGCTTGACAGGTAGACAAGTGAGTGACACTCTGACATGTGGTGCATTGTTGTCACCTGTCAAGTCAGTTCAGTGGGTCGTGACAAGGCTTGACAACCTGTCAGCTTGACAGGTGACAGCTTGACAGTAGACAGTGAGTGACACTCTGACATGTGGTGCATTGTTGTCACCTGTCAATCAGTCAGTGAGTAAGGCGTGACAAGGCTTGACAACCTGTCAGCTTGACAGGTGACAGCTTGACAGGTAGACAAGTGAGTGACACTCTGACATGTGGTGCATTGTTGTCACCTGTCAAGTCAGTCAGTGAGGGCGTGACAAGGCTTGACAACCTGTCAGCTTGACAGGTGACAGCTTGACAGGTAGACAAGTGAGTGACACTCTGACATGTGGTGCATTGTTGTCACCTGTCAAGTCAGTCAGTGAGGCGTGACAAGGCTTGACAACCTGTCAGCTTGACAGGTGACAGCTTGACAGGTAGACAAGTGAGTGACACTCTGACATGTGGTGCATTGTTGTCACCTGTCAAGTCAGTCAGTGAGTAAGGCGTGACAAGGCTTGACAACCTGTCAGCTTGACAGGTGACAGCTTGACAGGTAGACAAGTGAGTGACACTCTGACATGTGGTGCATTGTTGTCACCTGTCAAGTCAGTCAGTGAGTAAGGCGTGACAAGGCTTGACAACCTGTCAGCTTGACAGGTGACAGCTTGACAGTTAGACAGGTGAGTGACACTCTGACATGTGGTGCATTGTTGTCACCTGTCAAGTCAGTCAGTGAGTAAGGCGTGACAAGGCTTGACAACCTGTCAGCTTGACAGGTGACAGCTTGACAGGTAGACAAGTGAGTGACACTCTGACATGTGGTGCATTGTTGTCACCTGTCAAGTCAGTCAGTGAGGAGGCGTGACAAGGCTTGACAACCTGTCAGCTTGACAGGTGACAGCTTGACAGGTAGACAAGTGAGTGACACTCTGACATGTGGTGCATTGTTGTCACCTGTCAAGTCAGTCAGTGAGTAAGGCGTGACAAGGCTTGACAACCTGTCAGCTTGACAGGTGACAGCTTGACAGGTAGACAAGTGAGTGACACTCTGACATGTGGTGCATTGTTGTCACCTGTCAAGTCAGTCAGTGAGTAAGGCGTGACAAGGCTTGACAACCTGTCAGCTTGACAGGTGACAGCTTGACAGGTAGACAAGTGAGTGACACTCTGACATGTGGTGCATTGTTGTCACCTGTCAAGTCAGTCAGTGAGTAAGGCGTGACAAGGCTTGACAACCTGTCAGCTTGACAGGTGACAGCTTGACAGGTAGACAAGTGAGTGACACTCTGACATGTGGTGCATTGTTTGTCACCTGTCAAGTCAGTCAGTGAGTAAGGCGTGACAAGGCTTGACAACCTGTCAGCTTGACAGGTGACAGCTTGACAGGTAGACAGTGAGTGACACTCTGACATGTGGTGCATTGTTGTCACCTGTCAAGTCAGTCAGTGAGTAAGGCGTGACAAGGCTTGACAACTGTCAGCTTGACAGGTGACAGCTTGACAGGTAGACAAGTGAGTGACACTCTGACATGTGGTGCATTGTTGTCACCTGTCAAGTCATCAGTGAGGGCGTGACAAGGCTTGACAACCTGTCAGCTTGACAGGTGACAGCTTGACAGGTAGACAAGTGAGTGACACTCTGACATGTGGTGCATTGTTGTCACCTGTCAAGTCAGTCAGTGAGGCGTGACAAGGCTTGACAACCTGTCAGCTTGACAGGTGACAGCTTGACAGGTAGACAAGTGAGTGACACTCTGACATGTGGTGCATTGTTGTCACCTGTCAAGTCAGTCAGTGAGTAAGGCGTGACAAGGCTTGACAACCTGTCAGCTTGACAGGTGACAGCTTGACAGGTAGACAAGTGAGTGACACTCTGACATGTGGTGCATTGTTGTCACCTTTCAAGTCAGTCAGTGAGTAAGGCGTGACAAGGCTTGACAACCTGTCAGCTTGACAGGTGACAGCTTGACAGGTAGACAAGTGAGTGACACTCTGACATGTGGTGCATTGTTGTCACCTGTCAAGTCAGTCAGTGAGGCGTGACAAGGCTTGACAACCTGTCAGCTTGACAGGTGACAGCTTGACAGGTAGACAAGTGAGTGACACTCTGACATGTGGTGCATTGTTGTCACCTGTCAAGTCAGTCAGTGAGTAAGGCGTGACAAGGCTTGACAACCTGTCAGCTTGACAGGTGACAGCTTGACAGGTAGACAAGTGAGTGACACTCTGACATGTGGTGCATTGTTGTCACCTGTCAAGTCAGTCAGTGAGTAAGGCGTGACAAGGCTTGACAACCTGTCAGCTTGACAGGTGACAGCTTGACAGGTAGACAAGTGAGTGACACTCTGACATGTGGTGCATTGTTGTCACCTGTCAAGTCAGTCAGTGAGGCGTGACAAGGCTTGACAACCTGTCAGCTTGACAGGTGACAGCTTGACAGGTAGACAAGTGAGTGACACTCTGACATGTGGTGCATTGTTGTCACCTGTCAAGTCAGTCAGTGAGTAAGGCGTGACAAGGCTTGACAACCTGTCAGCTTGACAGGTGACAGCTTGACAGGTAGACAAGTGAGTGACACTCTGACATGTGGTGCATTGTTGTCACCTGTCAAGTCAGTCAGTGAGTAAGGCGTGACAAGGCTTGACAACCTGTCAGCTTGACAGGTGACAGCTTGACAGGTAGACAAGTGAGTGACACTCTGACATGTGGTGCATTGTTGTCACCTGTCAAGTCAGTCAGTGAGTAAGGCGTGACAAGGCTTGACAACCTGTCAGCTTGACAGGTGACAGCTTGACAGGTAGACAAGTGAGTGACACTCTGACATGTGGTGCATTGTTGTCACCTGTCAAGTCAGTCAGTGAGGCGTGACAAGGCTTGACAACCTGTCAGCTTGACAGGTGACAGCTTGACAGGTAGACAAGTGAGTGACACTCTGACATGTGGTGCATTGTTGTCACCTGTCAAGTCAGTCAGTGAGGGCGTGACAAGGCTTGACAACCTGTCAGCTTGACAGGTGACAGCTTGACAGGTAGACAAGTGAGTGACACTCTGACATGTGGTGCATTGTTGTCACCTGTCAAGTCAGTCAGTGAGGCGTGACAAGGCTTGACAACCTGTCAGCTTGACAGGTGACAGCTTGACAGGTAGACAAGTGAGTGACACTCTGACATGTGGTGCATTGTTGTCACCTGTCAAGTCAGTCAGTGAGGCGTGACAAGGCTTGACAACCTGTCAGCTTGACAGGTGACAGCTTGACAGGTAGACAAGTTTGATGACACTCTGACATGTGGTGCATTGTTGTCACCTGTCAAGTCAGTCAGTGAGTAAGGCGTGACAAGGCTTGACAACCTGTCAGCTTGACAGGTGACAGCTTGACAGGTAGACAAGTGAGTGACACTCTGACATGTGGTGCATTGTTGTCACCTGTCAAGTCAGTCAGTGAGTAGGCGTGACAAGGCTTGACAACCTGTCAGCTTGACAGGTGACAGCTTGACAGGTAGACAAGTGAGTGACACTCTGACATGTGGTGCATTGTTGTCACCTGTCAAGTCAGTCAGTGAGTAAGGCGTGACAAGGCTTGACAACCTGTCAGCTTGACAGGTGACAGCTTGACAGGTAGACAAGTGAGTGACACTCTGACATGTGGTGCATTGTTGTCACCTGTCAAGTCAGTCAGTAAGGCGTGACAAGGCTTGACAACCTGTCAGCTTGACAGGTGACAGCTTGACAGTAGACAAGTGAGTGACACTCTGACATGTGGTGCATTGTTGTCACCTGTCAAGTCAGTCATGAGTAAGGCGTGACAAGGCTTGACAACCTGTCAGCTTGACAGGTGACAGCTTGACAGGTAGACAAGTGAGTGACACTCTGACATGTGGTGCATTGTTGTCACCTGTCAAGTCAGTCAGGCGTGACAAGGCTTGACAACCTGTCAGCTTGACAGGTGACAGCTTGACAGGTAGACAAGTGAGTGACACTCTGACATGTGGTGCATTGTTGTCACCTGTCAAGTCAGTCAGTGAGTAAGGCGTGACAAGGCTTGACAACCTGTCAGCTTGACAGGTGACAGCTTGACAGGTAGACAAGTGAGTGACACTCTGACATGTGGTGCATTGTTGTCACCTGTCAAGTCAGTCAGTGAGTAAGGCGTGACAAGGCTTGACAACCTGTCAGCTTGACAGGTGACAGCTTGACAGGTAGACAAGTGAGTGACACTCTGACATGTGGTGCATTGTTGTCACCTGTCAAGTCAGTCAGTGAGTAAGCGTGACAAGGCTTGACAACCTGTCAGCTTGACAGGTGACAGCTTGACAGGTAGACAAGTGAGTGACACTCTGACATGTGGTGCATTGTTGTCACCTGTCAAGTCAGTCAGTGAGTAAGGCGTGACAAGGCTTGACAACCTGTCAGCTTGACAGGTGACAGCTTGACAGGTAGACAAGTGAGTGACACTCTGACATGTGGTGCATTGTTGTCACCTGTCAAGTCAGTCAGTGAGGGTGACAAGGCTTGACAACCTGTCAGCTTGACAGGTGACAGCTTGACAGGTAGACAAGTGAGTGACACTCTGACATGTGGTGCATTGTTGTCACCTGTCAAGTCAGTCAGTGAGTAGGCGTGACAAGGCTTGACAACCTGTCAGCTTGACAGGTGACAGCTTGACAGGTAGACAAGTGAGTGACACTCTGACATGTGGTGCATTGTTGTCACCTGTCAAGTCAGTCAGTGAGTAAGGCGTGACAAGGCTTGACAACCTGTCAGCTTGACAGGTGACAGCTTGACAGGTAGACAAGTGAGTGACACTCTGACATGTGGTGCATTGTTGTCACCTGTCAAGTCAGTCAGTGAGTAGGCGTGACAAGGCTTGACAACCTGTCAGCTTGACAGGTGACAGCTTGACAGGTAGACAAGTGAGTGACACTCTGACATGTGGTGCATTGTTGTCACCTGTCAAGTCAGTCAGTGATAAGGCGTGACAAGGCTTGACAACCTGTCAGCTTGACAGGTGACAGCTTGACAGGTAGACAAGTGAGTGACACTCTGACATGTGGTGCATTGTTGTCACCTGTCAAGTCAGTCAGTGAGTAAGGCGTGACAAGGCTTGACAACCTGTCAGCTTGACAGGTGACAGCTTGACAGGTAGACAAGTGAGTGACACTCTGACATGTGGTGCATTGTTGTCACCTGTCAAGTCAGTCAGTGAGTAAGGCGTGACAAGGCTTGACAACCTGTCAGCTTGACAGGTGACAGCTTGACAGGTAGACAAGTGAGTGACACTCTGACATGTGGTGCATTGTTGTCACCTGTCAAGTCAGTCAGTGAGTAAGGCGTGACAAGGCTTGACAACCTGTCAGCTTGACAGGTGACAGCTTGACAGGTAGACAAGTGAGTGACACTCTGACATGTGGTGCATTGTTGTCACCTGTCAAGTCAGTCAGTGAGGCGTGACAAGGCTTGACAACCTGTCAGCTTGACAGGTGACAGCTTGACAGGTAGACAAGTGAGTGACACTCTGACATGTGGTGCATTGTTGTCACCTGTCAAGTCAGTCAGTGAGTAAGCGTGACAAGGCTTGACAACCTGTCAGCTTGACAGGTGACAGCTTGACAGGTAGACAAGTGAGTGACACTCTGACATGTGGTGCATTGTTGTCACCTGTCAAGTCAGTCAGTGAGTAGGCGTGACAAGGCTTGACAACCTGTCAGCTTGACAGGTGACAGCTTGACAGGTAGACAAGTGAGTGACACTCTGACATGTGGTGCATTGTTGTCACCTGTCAAGTCAGTCAGTGAGGCGTGACAAGGCTTGACAACCTGTCAGCTTGACAGGTGACAGCTTGACAGGTAGACAAGTGAGTGACACTCTGACATGTGGTGCATTGTTGTCACCGTCAAGTCAGTCAGTGAGGCGTGACAAGGCTTGACAACCTGTCAGCTTGACAGGTGACAGCTTGACAGGTAGACAAGTGAGTGACACTCTGACATGTGGTGCATTGTTGTCACCTGTCAAGTCAGTCAGTGAAGGCGTGACAAGGCTTGACAACCTGTCAGCTTGACAGGTGACAGCTTGACAGGTAGACAAGTGAGTGACACTCTGACATGTGGTGCATTGTTGTCACCTGTCAAGTCAGTGAGTAAGGCGTGACAAGGCTTGACAACCTGTCAGCTTGACAGGTGACAGCTTGACAGGTAGACAAGTGAGTGACACTCTGACATGTGGTGCATTGTTGTCACCTGTCAAGTCAGTCAGTTAGGCGTGACAAGGCTTGACAACCTGTCAGCTTGACAGGTGACAGCTTGACAGGTAGACAAGTGAGTGACACTCTGACATGTGGTGCATTGTTGTCACCTGTCAAGTCAGTCAGTGAGTAAGGCGTGACAAGGCTTGACAACCTGTCAGCTTGACAGGTGACAGCTTGACAGGTAGACAAGTGAGTGACACTCTGACATGTGGTGCATTGTTGTCACCTGTCAAGTCAGTCAGTGAGGCGTGACAAGGCTTGACAACCTGTCAGCTTGACAGGTGACAGCTTGACAGGTAGACAAGTGAGTGACACTCTGACATGTGGTGCATTGTTGTCACCTGTCAAGTCAGTCAGTGAGGCGTGACAAGGCTTGACAACCTGTCAGCTTGACAGGTGACAGCTTGACAGGTAGACAAGTGAGTGACACTCTGACATGTGGTGCATTGTTGTCACCTGTCAAGTCAGTCAGTGAGGCGTGACAAGGCTTGACAACCTGTCAGCTTGACAGGTGACAGCTTGACAGGTAGACAAGTGAGTGACACTCTGACATGTGGTGCATTGTTGTCACCTGTCAAGTCAGTCAGTGAGTAAGGCGTGACAAGGCTTGACAACCTGTCAGCTTGACAGGTGACAGCTTGACAGGTAGACAAGTGAGTGACACTCTGACATGTGGTGCATTGTTGTCACCTGTCAAGTCAGTCAGTGAGGCGTGACAAGGCTTGACAACCTGTCAGCTTGACAGGTGACAGCTTGACAGGTAGACAAGTGAGTGACACTCTGACATGTGGTGCATTGTTGTCACCTGTCAAGTCAGTCAGTGAGGGCGTGACAAGGCTTGACAACCTGTCAGCTTGACAGGTGACAGCTTGACAGGTAGACAAGTGAGTGACACTCTGACATGTGGTGCATTGTTGTCACCTGTCAAGTCAGTCAGTGAGTAAGCGTGACAAGGCTTGACACACCTGTCAGCTTGACAGGTGACAGCTTGACAGGTAGACAAGTGAGTGACACTCTGACATGTGGTGCATTGTTGTCACCTGTCAAGTCAGTCAGTGTAGGCGTGACAAGGCTTGACAACCTGTCAGCTTGACAGGTGACAGCTTGACAGGTAGACAAGTGAGTGACACTCTGACATGTGGTGCATTGTTGTCACCTGTCAAGTCAGTCAGTGAGTAAGGCGTGACAAGGCTTGACAACCTGTCAGCTTGACAGGTGACAGCTTGACAGGTAGACAAGTGAGTGACACTCTGACATGTGGTGCATTGTTGTCACCTGTCAAGTCAGTCAGTGAGTAAGGCGTGACAAGGCTTGACAACCTGTCAGCTTGACAGGTGACAGCTTGACAGGTAGACAAGTGAGTGACACTCTGACATGTGGTGCATTGTTGTCACCTGTCAAGTCAGTCAGTGAATAAGGCGTGACAAGGCTTGACAACCTGTCAGCTTGACAGGTGACAGCTTGACAGGTAGACAAGTGAGTGACACTCTGACATGTGGTGCATTGTTGTCACCTGTCAAGTCAGTCAGTGAGGCGTGACAAGGCTTGACAACCTGTCAGCTTGACAGGTGACAGCTTGACAGGTAGACAAGTGAGTGACACTCTGACATGTGGTGCATTGTTGTCACCTGTCAAGTCAGTCAGTGAGTAAGGCGTGACAAGGCTTGACAACCTGTCAGCTTGACAGGTGACAGCTTGACAGGTAGACAAGTGAGTGACACTCTGACATGTGGTGCATTGTTGTCACCTGTCAAGTCAGTCAGTGAGTAGGCGTGACAAGGCTTGACAACCTGTCAGCTTGACAGGTGACAGCTTGACAGGTAGACAAGTGAGTGACACTCTGACATGTGGTGCATTGTTGTCACCTGTCAAGTCAGTCAGTGAGGCGTGACAAGGCTTGACAACCTGTCAGCTTGACAGGTGACAGCTTGACAGGTAGACAAGTGAGTGACACTCTGACATGTGGTGCATTGTTGTCACCTGTCAAGTCAGTCAGTGAGGCGTGACAAGGCTTGACAACCTGTCAGCTTGACAGGTGACAGCTTGACAGGTAGACAAGTGAGTGACACTCTGACATGTGGTGCATTGTTGTCACCTGTCAAGTCAGTCAGTGAGTAAGGCGTGACAAGGCTTGACAACCTGTCAGCTTGACAGGTGACAGCTTGACAGGTAGACAAGTGAGTGACACTCTGACATGTGGTGCATTGTTGTCACCTGTCAAGTCAGTCAGTGAGTAGGCGTGACAAGGCTTGACAACCTGTCAGCTTGACAGGTGACAGCTTGACAGGTAGACAAGTGAGTGACACTCTGACATGTGGTGCATTGTTGTCACCTGTCAAGTCAGTCAGTGTAGGCGTGACAAGGCTTGACAACCTGTCAGCTTGACAGGTGACAGCTTGACAGGTAGACAAGTGAGTGACACTCTGACATGTGGTGCATTGTTGTCACCTGTCAAGTCAGTCAGTGAGTAAGCGTGACAAGGCTTGACAACCTGTCAGCTTGACAGGTGACAGCTTGACAGGTAGACAAGTGAGTGACACTCTGACATGTGGTGCATTGTTGTCACCTGTCAAGTCAGTCAGTGAGGGCGTGACAAGGCTTGACAACCTGTCAGCTTGACAGGTGACAGCTTGACAGGTAGACAAGTGAGTGACACTCTGACATGTGGTGCATTGTTGTCACCTGTCAAGTCAGTCAGTGAGTAAGGCGTGACAAGGCTTGACAACCTGTCAGCTTGACAGGTGACAGCTTGACAGGTAGACAAGTGAGTGACACTCTGACATGTGGTGCATTGTTGTCACCTGTCAAGTCAGTCAGTGAGTAAGGCGTGACAAGGCTTGACAACCTGTCAGCTTGACAGGTGACAGCTTGACAGGTAGACAAGTGAGTGACACTCTGACATGTGGTGCATTGTTGTCACCTGTCAAGTCAGTCAGTGAGTAAGGCGTGACAAGGCTTGACAACCTGTCAGCTTGACAGGTGACAGCTTGACAGGTAGACAAGTGAGTGACACTCTGACATGTGGTGCATTGTTGTCACCTGTCAAGTCAGTCAGTGAGGCGTGACAAGGCTTGACAACCTGTCAGCTTGACAGGTGACAGCTTGACAGGTAGACAAGTGAGTGACACTCTGACATGTGGTGCATTGTTGTCACCTGTCAAGTCAGTCAGTGAGTAAGGCGTGACAAGGCTTGACAACCTGTCAGCTTGACAGGTGACAGCTTGACAGGTAGACAAGTGAGTGACACTCTGACATGTGGTGCATTGTTGTCACCTGTCAAGTCAGTCAGTGAGGCGTGACAAGGCTTGACAACCTGTCAGCTTGACAGGTGACAGCTTGACAGGTAGACAAGTGAGTGACACTCTGACATGTGGTGCATTGTTGTCACCTGTCAAGTCAGTCAGTGAGTAAGGCGTGACAAGGCTTGACAACCTGTCAGCTTGACAGGTGACAGCTTGACAGGTAGACAAGTGAGTGACACTCTGACATGTGGTGCATTGTTGTCACCTGTCAAGTCAGTCAGTGAGGCGTGACAAGGCTTGACAACCTGTCAGCTTGACAGGTGACAGCTTGACAGGTAGACAAGTGAGTGACACTCTGACATGTGGTGCATTGTTGTCACCTGTCAAGTCAGTCAGTGAGTAAGGCGTGACAAGGCTTGACAACCTGTCAGCTTGACAGGTGACAGCTTGACAGGTAGACAAGTGAGTGACACTCTGACATGTGGTGCATTGTTGTCACCTGTCAAGTCAGTCATTGAGGCGTGACAAGGCTTGACAACCTGTCAGCTTGACAGGTGACAGCTTGACAGGTAGACAAGTGAGTGACACTCTGACATGTGGTGCATTGTTGTCACCTGTCAAGTCAGTCAGTGAGTAAGCGTGACAAGGCTTGACAACCTGTCAGCTTGACAGGTGACAGCTTGACAGGTAGACAAGTGAGTGACACTCTGACATGTGGTGCATTGTTGTCACCTGTCAAGTCAGTCAGTGGTAGGCGTGACAAGGCTTGACAACCTGTCAGCTTGACAGGTGACAGCTTGACAGGTAGACAAGTGAGTGACACTCTGACATGTGGTGCATTGTTGTCACCTGTCAAGTCAGTCAGTGAGTAAGGTGACAAGGCTTGACAACCTGTCAGCTTGACAGGTGACAGCTTGACAGGTAGACAAGTGAGTGACACTCTGACATGTGGTGCATTGTTGTCACCTGTCAAGTCAGTCAGTGAGTAGGCGTGACAAGGCTTGACAACCTGTCAGCTTGACAGGTGACAGCTTGACAGGTAGACAAGTGAGTGACACTCTGACATGTGGTGCATTGTTGTCACCTGTCAAGTCAGTCAGTGAGTAAGGCGTGACAAGGCTTGACAACCTGTCAGCTTGACAGGTGACAGCTTGACAGGTAGACAAGTGAGTGACACTCTGACATGTGGTGCATTGTTGTCACCTGTCAAGTCAGTCAGTGAGTAGGCGTGACAAGGCTTGACAACCTGTCAGCTTGACAGGTGACAGCTTGACAGGTAGACAAGTGAGTGACACTCTGACATGTGGTGCATTGTTGTCACCTGTCAAGTCAGTCAGTGAGTAGGCGTGACAAGGCTTGACAACCTGTCAGCTTGACAGGTGACAGCTTGACAGGTAGACAAGTGAGTGACACTCTGACATGTGGTGCATTGTTGTCACCTGTCAAGTCAGTCAGTGAAGGCGTGACAAGGCTTGACAACCTGTCAGCTTGACAGGTGACAGCTTGACAGGTAGACAAGTGAGTGACACTCTGACATGTGGTGCATTGTTGTCACCTGTCAAGTCAGTCAGTGAGGCGTGACAAGGCTTGACAACCTGTCAGCTTGACAGGTGACAGCTTGACAGGTAGACAAGTGAGTGACACTCTGACATGTGGTGCATTGTTGTCACCTGTCAAGTCAGTCAGTGAGTAAGGCGTGACAAGGCTTGACAACCTGTCAGCTTGACAGGTGACAGCTTGACAGGTAGACAAGTGAGTGACACTCTGACATGTGGTGCATTGTTGTCACCTGTCAAGTCAGTCAGTGAGGCGTGACAAGGCTTGACAACCTGTCAGCTTGACAGGTGACAGCTTGACAGGTAGACAAGTGAGTGACACTCTGACATGTGGTGCATTGTTGTCACCTGTCAAGTCAGTCAGTGAGGCGTGACAAGGCTTGACAACCTGTCAGCTTGACAGGTGACAGCTTGACAGGTAGACAAGTGAGTGACACTCTGACATGTGGTGCATTGTTGTCACCTGTCAAGTCAGTCAGTAGTAGGCGTGACAAGGCTTGACAACCTGTCAGCTTGACAGGTGACAGCTTGACAGGTAGACAAGTGAGTGACACTCTGACATGTGGTGCATTGTTGTCACCTGTCAAGTCAGTCAGTGAGGCGTGACAAGGCTTGACAACCTGTCAGCTTGACAGGTGACAGCTTGACAGGTAGACAAGTGAGTGACACTCTGACATGTGGTGCATTGTTGTCACCTGTCAAGTCAGTCAGTGAGTAAGGCGTGACAAGGCTTGACAACCTGTCAGCTTGACAGGTGACAGCTTGACAGGTAGACAAGTGAGTGACACTCTGACATGTGGTGCATTGTTGTCACCTGTCAAGTCAGTCAGTGAGTAAGGCGTGACAAGGCTTGACAACCTGTCAGCTTGACAGGTGACAGCTTGACAGGTAGACAAGTGAGTGACACTCTGACATGTGGTGCATTGTTGTCACCTGTCAAGTCAGTCAGTGAGGGCGTGACAAGGCTTGACAACCTGTCAGCTTGACAGGTGACAGCTTGACAGGTAGACAAGTGAGTGACACTCTGACATGTGGTGCATTGTTGTCACCTGTCAAGTCAGTCAGTAGAGCGTGACAAGGCTTGACAACCTGTCAGCTTGACAGGTGACAGCTTGACAGGTAGACAAGTGAGTGACACTCTGACATGTGGTGCATTGTTGTCACCTGTCAAGTCAGTCAGTGAGTAAGCGTGACAAGGCTTGACAACCTGTCAGCTTGACAGGTGACAGCTTGACAGGTAGACAAGTGAGTGACACTCTGACATGTGGTGCATTGTTGTCACCTGTCAAGTCAGTCAGTGAGTAAGGCGTGACAAGGCTTGACAACCTGTCAGCTTGACAGGTGACAGCTTGACAGGTAGACAAGTGAGTGACACTCTGACATGTGGTGCATTGTTGTCACCTGTCAAGTCAGTCAGTGAGGCGTGACAAGGCTTGACAACCTGTCAGCTTGACAGGTGACAGCTTGACAGGTAGACAAGTGAGTGACACTCTGACATGTGGTGCATTGTTGTCACCTGTCAAGTCAGTCAGTGAGTAAGGCGTGACAAGGCTTGACAACCTGTCAGCTTGACAGGTGACAGCTTGACAGGTAGACAAGTGAGTGACACTCTGACATGTGGTGCATTGTTGTCACCTGTCAAGTCAGTCAGTGAGGCGTGACAAGGCTTGACAACCTGTCAGCTTGACAGGTGACAGCTTGACAGGTAGACAAGTGAGTGACACTCTGACATGTGGTGCATTGTTGTCACCTGTCAAGTCAGTCAGTGAGTAAGGCGTGACAAGGCTTGACAACCTGTCAGCTTGACAGGTGACAGCTTGACAGGTAGACAAGTGAGTGACACTCTGACATGTGGTGCATTGTTGTCACCTGTCAAGTCAGTCAGTGAGTAAGGCGTGACAAGGCTTGACAACCTGTCAGCTTGACAGGTGACAGCTTGACAGGTAGACAAGTGAGTGACACTCTGACATGTGGTGCATTGTTGTCACCTGTCAAGTCAGTCAGTGAGTCTGTGAGGCGTGACAAGGCTTGACAACCTGTCAGCTTGACAGGTGACAGCTTGACAGGTAGACAAGTGAGTGACACTCTGACATGTGGTGCATTGTTGTCACCTGTCAAGTCAGTCAGTGAGGCGTGACAAGGCTTGACAACCTGTCAGCTTGACAGGTGACAGCTTGACAGGTAGACAAGTGAGTGACACTCTGACATGTGGTGCATTGTTGTCACCTGTCAAGTCAGTCAGTGAGTAAGGCGTGACAAGGCTTGACAACCTGTCAGCTTGACAGGTGACAGCTTGACAGGTAGACAAGTGAGTGACACTCTGACATGTGGTGCATTGTTGTCACCTGTCAAGTCAGTCAGTGAGTAAAGCGTGACAAGGCTTGACAACCTGTCAGCTTGACAGGTGACAGCTTGACAGGTAGACAAGTGAGTGACACTCTGACATGTGGTGCATTGTTGTCACCTGTCAAGTCAGTCAGTAGGCGTGACAAGGCTTGACAACCTGTCGGCTTGACAGGTGACAGCTTGACAGGTAGACAAGTGAGTGACACTCTGACATGTGGTGCATTGTAGTCACCTGTCAAGTCAGTCAGTGAGTAAGGCGTGGCAAGGCTTGACAACCTGTCAGCTTGACAGGTGACAGCTTGACGGGTAGACAAGTGAGTGACACTCTGACATGTGGTGCATTGTTGTCACCTGTCAAGTCAGTCAGTGAGGCGTGACAAGGCTTGACAACCTGTCAGCTTGACAGGTGACAGCTTGACAGGTAGACAAGTGAGTGACACTCTGACATGTGGTGCATTGTTGTCACCTGTCAAGTCAGTCAGTGAGTAAGGCGTGACAAGGCTTGACAACCTGTCAGCTTGACAGGTGACAGCTTGACAGGTAGACAAGTGAGTGACACTCTGACATGTGGTGCATTGTTGTCACCTGTCAAGTCAGTCAGTGAAGGCGTGACAAGGCTTGACAACCTGTCAGCTTGACAGGTGACAGCTTGACAGGTAGACAAGTGAGTGACACTCTGACATGTGGTGCATTGTTGTCACCTGTCAAGTCAGTCAGTGAGAGGCGTGACAAGGCTTGACAACCTGTCAGCTTGACAGGTGACAGCTTGACAGGTAGACAAGTGAGTGACACTCTGACATGTGGTGCATTGTTGTCACCTGTCAAGTCAGTCAGTGAGTAAGGCGTGACAAGGCTTGACAACCTGTCAGCTTGACAGGTGACAGCTTGACAGTTAGACAAGTGAGTGACACTCTGACATGTGGTGCATTGTTGTCACCTGTCAAGTCAGTCAGTGAGTAAGGCGTGACAAGGCTTGACAACCTGTCAGCTTGACAGGTGACAGCTTGACAGGTAGACAAGTGAGTGACACTCTGACATGTGGTGCATTGTTGTCACCTGTCAAGTCAGTCAGTGAGGCGTGACAAGGCTTGACAACCTGTCAGCTTGACAGGTGACAGCTTGACAGGTAGACAAGTGAGTGACACTCTGACATGTGGTGCATTGTTGTCACCTGTCAAGTCAGTCAGTGAAGGCGTGACAAGGCTTGACAACCTGTCAGCTTGACAGGTGACAGCTTGACAGGTAGACAAGTGAGTGACACTCTGACATGTGGTGCATTGTTGTCACCTGTCAAGTCAGTCAGTGAGTAAGGCGTGACAAGGCTTGACAACCTGTCAGCTTGACAGGTGACAGCTTGACAGGTAGACAAGTGAGTGACACTCTGACATGTGGTGCATTGTTGTCACCTGTCAAGTCAGTCAGTGAGTAAGGCGTGACAAGGCTTGACAACCTGTCAGCTTGACAGGTGACAGCTTGACAGGTAGACAAGTGAGTGACACTCTGACATGTGGTGCATTGTTGTCACCTGTCAAGTCAGTCAGTGATAGGCGTGACAAGGCTTGACAACCTGTCAGCTTGACAGGTGACAGCTTGACAGGTAGACAAGTGAGTGACACTCTGACATGTGGTGCATTGTTGTCACCTGTCAAGTCAGTCAGTGAGTAAGCGTGACAAGGCTTGACAACCTGTCAGCTTGACAGGTGACAGCTTGACAGGTAGACAAGTGAGTGACACTCTGACATGTGGTGCATTGTTGTCACCTGTCAAGTCAGTCAGTGAGGCGTGACAAGGCTTGACAACCTGTCAGCTTGACAGGTGACAGCTTGACAGGTAGACAAGTGAGTGACACTCTGACATGTGGTGCATTGTTGTCACCTGTCAATCAGTCAGTGAGTAGGCGTGACAAGGCTTGACAACCTGTCAGCTTGACAGGTGACAGCTTGACAGGTAGACAAGTGAGTGACACTCTGACATGTGGTGCATTGTTGTCACCTGTCAAGTCAGTCAGTGAGGCGTGACAAGGCTTGACAACCTGTCAGCTTGACAGGTGACAGCTTGACAGGTAGACAAGTGAGTGACACTCTGACATGTGGTGCATTGTTGTCACCTGTCAAGTCAGTCAGTGAGGCGTGACAAGGCTTGACAACCTGTCAGCTTGACAGGTGACAGCTTGACAGGTAGACAAGTGAGTGACACTCTGACATGTGGTGCATTGTTGTCACCTGTCAAGTCAGTCAGTGAAGCGTGACAAGGCTTGACAACCTGTCAGCTTGACAGGTGACAGCTTGACAGGTAGACAAGTGAGTGACACTCTGACATGTGGTGCATTGTTGTCACCTGTCAAGTCAGTCAGTAGTAGGCGTGACAAGGCTTGACAACCTGTCAGCTTGACAGGTGACAGCTTGACAGGTAGACAAGTGAGTGACACTCTGACATGTGGTGCATTGTTGTCACCTGTCAAGTCAGTCAGTGAGTAAGGCGTGACAAGGCTTGACAACCTGTCAGCTTGACAGGTGACAGCTTGACAGGTAGACAAGTGAGTGACACTCTGACATGTGGTGCATTGTTGTCACCTGTCAAGTCAGTCAGTGGTAAGGCGTGACAAGGCTTGACAACCTGTCAGCTTGACAGGTGACAGCTTGACAGGTAGACAAGTGAGTGACACTCTGACATGTGGTGCATTGTTGTCACCTGTCAAGTCAGTCGAGTAGGCGTGACAAGGCTTGACAACCTGTCAGCTTGACAGGTGACAGCTTGACAGGTAGACAAGTGAGTGACACTCTGACATGTGGTGCATTGTTGTCACCTGTCAAGTCAGTCAGTGAGTAAGGCGTGACAAGGCTTGACAACCTGTCAGCTTGACAGGTGACAGCTTGACAGGTAGACAAGTGAGTGACACTCTGACATGTGGTGCATTGTTGTCACCTGTCAAGTCAGTCAGTGAGGGCGTGACAAGGCTTGACAACCTGTCAGCTTGACAGGTGACAGCTTGACAGGTAGACAAGTGAGTGACACTCTGACATGTGGTGCATTGTTGTCACCTGTCAAGTCAGTCAGTGAGTAAGGCGTGACAAGGCTTGACAACCTGTCAGCTTGACAGGTGACAGCTTGACAGGTAGACAAGTGAGTGACACTCTGACATGTGGTGCATTGTTGTCACCTGTCAAGTCAGTCAGTGAATAAGGCGTGACAAGGCTTGACAACCTGTCAGCTTGACAGGTGACAGCTTGACAGGTAGACAAGTGAGTGACACTCTGACATGTGGTGCATTGTTGTCACCTGTCAAGTCAGTCAGTGAGTAAGGCGTGACAAGGCTTGACAACCTGTCAGCTTGACAGGTGACAGCTTGACAGGTAGACAAGTGAGTGACACTCTGACATGTGGTGCATTGTTGTCACCTGTCAAGTCAGTCAGTGAGTAAGGCGTGACAAGGCTTGACAACCTGTCAGCTTGACAGGTGACAGCTTGACAGGTAGACAAGTGAGTGACACTCTGACATGTGGTGCATTGTTGTCACCTGTCAAGTCAGTCATGAGTAAGGCGTGACAAGGCTTGACAACCTGTCAGCTTGACAGGTGACAGCTTGACAGGTAGACAAGTGAGTGACACTCTGACATGTGGTGCATTGTTGTCACCTGTCAAGTCAGTCAGTGAGTAGGCGTGACAAGGCTTGACAACCTGTCAGCTTGACAGGTGACAGCTTGACAGGTAGACAAGTGAGTGACACTCTGACATGTGGTGCATTGTTGTCACCTGTCAAGTCAGTCAGTGAGTAAGGCGTGACAAGGCTTGACAACCTGTCAGCTTGACAGGTGACAGCTTGACAGGTAGACAAGTGAGTGACACTCTGACATGTGGTGCATTGTTGTCACCTGTCAAGTCAGTCAGTGAGGCGTGACAAGGCTTGACAACCTGTCAGCTTGACAGGTGACAGCTTGACAGGTAGACAAGTGAGTGACACTCTGACATGTGGTGCATTGTTGTCACCTGTCAAGTCAGTCAGTGAGTAGGCGTGACAAGGCTTGACAACCTGTCAGCTTGACAGGTGACAGCTTGACAGGTAGACAAGTGAGTGACACTCTGACATGTGGTGCATTGTTGTCACCTGTCAAGTCAGTCAGTGAGTAAGGCGTGACAAGGCTTGACAACCTGTCAGCTTGACAGGTGACAGCTTGACAGGTAGACAAGTGAGTGACACTCTGACATGTGGTGCATTGTTGTCACCTGTCAAGTCAGTCAGTGAGGCGTGACAAGGCTTGACAACCTGTCAGCTTGACAGGTGACAGCTTGACAGGTAGACAAGTGAGTGACACTCTGACATGTGGTGCATTGTTGTCACCTGTCAAGTCAGTCAGTGAGTAAGGCGTGACAAGGCTTGACAACCTGTCAGCTTGACAGGTGACAGCTTGACAGTTAGACAGGTGAGTGACACTCTGACAGTGGTGCATTGTTGTCACCTGTCAAGTCAGTCATGTAAGGCGTGACAAGGCTTGACAACCTGTCAGCTTGACAGGTGACAGCTTGACAGGTAGACAAGTGAGTGACACTCTGACATGTGGTGCATTGTTGTCACCTGTCAAGTCAGTCAGTGAGGGCGTGACAAGGCTTGACAACCTGTCAGCTTGACAGGTGACAGCTTGACAGGTAGACAAGTGAGTGACACTCTGACATGTGGTGCATTGTTGTCACCTGTCAAGTCAGTCAGTGAGGCGTGACAAGGCTTGACAACCTGTCAGCTTGACAGGTGACAGCTTGACAGGTAGACAAGTGAGTGACACTCTGACATGTGGTGCATTGTTGTCACCTGTCAAGTCAGTCAGTGAGGCGTGACAAGGCTTGACAACCTGTCAGCTTGACAGGTGACAGCTTGACAGGTAGACAAGTGAGTGACACTCTGACATGTGGTGCATTGTTGTCACCTGTCAAGTCAGTCAGTGAGTAAGGCGTGACAAGGCTTGACAACCTGTCAGCTTGACAGGTGACAGCTTGACAGGTAGACAAGTGAGTGACACTCTGACATGTGGTGCATTGTTGTCACCTGTCAAGTCAGTCAGTGAGTAAGGCGTGACAAGGCTTGACAACCTGTCAGCTTGACAGGTGACAGCTTGACAGTTAGACAGGTGAGTGACACTCTGACATGTGGAGCATTGTTGCACCTGTCAAGTCAGTCAGTGAGTAAGGCGTGACAAGGCTTGACAACCTGTCAGCTTGACAGGTGACAGCTTGACAGGTAGACAAGTGAGTGACACTCTGACATGTGGTGCATTGTTGTCACCTGTCAAGTCAGTCAGTGAGTAATCGTGACAAGGCTTGACAACCTGTCAGCTTGACAGGTGACAGCTTGACAGGTAGACAAGTGAGTGACACTCTGACATGTGGTGCATTGTTGTCACCTGTCAAGTCAGTCAGTGAGGCGTGACAAGGCTTGACAACCTGTCAGCTTGACAGGTGACAGCTTGACAGGTAGACAAGTGAGTGACACTCTGACATGTGGTGCATTGTTGTCACCTGTCAAGTCAGTCAGTGAGTAAGCGTGACAAGGCTTGACAACCTGTCAGCTTGACAGGTGACAGCTTGACAGTAGACAATGAGTGACACTCTGACATGTGGTGCATTGTTGTCACCTGTCAAGTCAGTAAGGCGTGACAGGCTTGACAACCTGTCAGCTT
>MRSW03000317.1:0-28889 GCA_001923025.3 Taenia multiceps | reverse complement strand
TGACAACCTGTCAGCTTGACAGGTGACAGCTGACAGGTAGACAAGTGAGTGACACTCTGACATGTGGTGCATTGTTGTCACCTGTCAAGTCAGTCAGTGAGGCGTGACAAGGCTTGACAACTGTCAGCTTGACAGGTGACAGCTTGACAGGTAGACAAGTGAGTGACACTCTGACATGTGGTGCATTGTTGTCACCTGTCAAGTCAGTCAGTGAGGCGTGACAAGGTTGACAACCTGTCAGCTTGACAGGTGACAGCTTGACAGGTAGACAAGTGAGTGACACTCTGACATGTGGTGCATTGTTGTCACCTGTCAAGTCAGTCAGTGAGGCGTGACAAGGCTTGACAACCTGTCAGCTTGACAGGTGACAGCTTGACAGGTAGACAAGTGAGTGACACTCTGACATGTGGTGCATTGTTGTCACCTGTCAAGTCAGTCAGTGAGGCGTGACAAGGCTTGACAACCTGTCAGCTTGACAGGTGACAGCTTGACAGGTAGACAAGTGAGTGACACTCTGACATGTGGTGCATTGTTGTCACCTGTCAAGTCAGTCAGTGAGGCGTGACAAGGCTTGACAACCTGTCAGCTTGACAGGTGACAGCTGGACAGGTAGACAAGTGAGTGACACTCTGACATGTGGTGCATTGTTGTCACCTGTCAAGTCAGTCAGTGAGGCGTGACAAGGCTTGACAACCTGTCAGCTTGACAGGTGACAGCTTGACAGGTAGACAAGTGAGTGACACTCTGACATGTGGTGCATTGTTGTCACCTGTCAAGTCAGTCAGTGAGGCGTGACAAGGCTTGACAACCTGTCAGCTTGACAGGTGACAGCTTGACAGGTAGACAAGTGAGTGACACTCTGACATGTGGTGCATTGTTGTCACCTGTCAAGTCAGTCAGTGAGGCGTGACAAGGCTTGACAACCTGTCAGCTTGACAGGTGACAGCTTGACAGGTAGACAAGTGAGTGACACTCTGACATGTGGTGCATTGTTGTCACCTGTCAAGTCAGTCAGTGAGGCGTGACAAGGCTTGACAACCTGTCAGCTTGACAGGTGACAGCTTGACAGGTAGACAAGTGAGTGACACTCTGACATGTGGTGCATTGTTGTCACCTGTCAAGTCAGTCAGTGAGGCGTGACAAGGCTTGACAACCTGTCAGCTTGACAGGTGACAGCTTGACAGGTAGACAAGTGAGTGACACTCTGACATGTGGTGCATTGTTGTCACCTGTCAAGTCAGTCAGTGAGGCGTGACAAGGCTTGAACCAACTGTCAGCTTGACAGGTGACAGCTTGACAGGTAGACAAGTGAGTGACACTCTGACATGTGGTGCATTGTTGTCACCTGTCAAGTCAGTCAGTGAGGCGTGACAAGGCTTGACAACCTGTCAGCTTGACAGGTGACAGCTTGACAGGTAGACAAGTGAGTGACACTCTGACATGTGGTGCATTGTTGTCACCTGTCAAGTCAGTCAGTGAGGCGTGACAAGGCTTGACAACCTGTCAGCTTGACAGGTGACAGCTTGACAGGTAGACAAGTGAGTGACACTCTGACATGTGGTGCATTGTTGTCTACTGTCAAGTCAGTCAGTGAGGCGTGACAAGGCTTGACAACCTGTCAGCTTGACAGGTGACAGCTTGACAGGTAGACAAGTGAGTGACACTCTGACATGTGGTGCATTGTTGTCACCTGTCAAGTCAGTCAGTGAGGCGTGACAAGGCTTGACAACCTGTCAGCTTGACAGGTGACAGCTTGACAGGTAGACAAGTGAGTGACACTCTGACATGTGGTGCATTGTTGTCACCTGTCAAGTCAGTCAGTGAGGCGTGACAAGGCTTGACAACCTGTCAGCTTGACAGGTGACAGCTTGACAGGTAGACAAGTGAGTGACACTCCGACATGTGGTGCATTGTTGTCACCTGTCAAGTCAGTCAGTGAGGCGTGACAAGGCTTGACAACCTGTCAGCTTGACAGGTGACAGCTTGACAGGTAGACAAGTGAGTGACACTCTGACATGTGGTGCATTGTTGTCACCTGTCAAGTCAGTCAGTGAGGCGTGACAAGGCTTGACAACCTGTCAGCTTGACAGGTGACAGCTTGACAGGTAGACAAGTGAGTGACACTCTGACATGTGGTGCATTGTTGTCACCTGTCAAGTCAGTCAGTGAGGCGTGACAAGGCTTGACAACCTGTCAGCTTGACAGGTGACAGCTTGACAGGTAGACAAGTGAGTGACACTCTGACATGTGGTGCATTGTTGTCACCTGTCAAGTCAGTCAGTGAGGCGTGACAAGGCTTGACAACCTGTCAGCTTGACAGGTGACAGCTTGACAGGTAGACAAGTGAGTGACACTCTGACATGTGGTGCATTGTTGTCACCTGTCAAGTCAGTCAGTGAGGCGTGACAAGGCTTGACAACCTGTCAGCTTGACAGGTGACAGCTTGACAGGTAGACAAGTGAGTGACACTCTGACATGTGGTGCATTGTTGTCACCTGTCAAGTCAGTCAGTGAGGCGTGACAAGGCTTGACAACCTGTCAGCTTGACAGGTGACAGCTTGACAGGTAGACAAGTGAGTGACACTCTGACATGTGGTGCATTGTTGTCACTGTCAAGTCAGTCAGTGAGGCGTGACAAGGCTTGACAACCTGTCAGCTTGACAGGTGACAGCTTGACAGGTAGACAAGTGAGTGACACTCTGACATGTGGTGCATTGTTGTCACCTGTCAAGTCAGTCAGTGAGGCGTGACAAGGCTTGACAACCTGTCAGCTTGACAGGTGACAGCTTGACAGGTAGACAAGTGAGTGACACTCTGACATGTGGTGCATTGTTGTCACCTGTCAAGTCAGTCAGTGAGGCGTGACAAGGCTTGACAACCTGTCAGCTTGACAGGTGACAGCTTGACAGGTAGACAAGTGAGTGACACTCTGACATGTGGTGCATTGTTGTCACCTGTCAAGTCAGTCAGTGAGGCGTGACAAGGCTTGACAACCTGTCAGCTTGACAGGTGACAGCTTGACAGGTAGACAAGTGAGTGACACTCTGACATGTGGTGCATTGTTGTCACCTGTCAAGTCAGTCAGTGAGGCGTGACAAGGCTTGACAACCTGTCAGCTTGACAGGTGACAGCTTGACAGGTAGACAAGTGAGTGACACTCTGACATGTGGTGCATTGTTGTCACCTGTCAAGTCAGTCAGTGAGGCGTGACAAGGCTTGACAACCTGTCAGCTTGACAGGTGACAGCTTGACAGGTAGACAAGTGAGTGACACTCTGACATGTGGTGCATTGTTGTCACCTGTCAAGTCAGTCAGTGAGGCGTGACAAGGCTTGACAACCTGTCAGCTTGACAGGTGACAGCTTGACAGGTAGACAAGTGAGTGACACTCTGACATGTGGTGCATTGTTGTCACCTGTCAAGTCAGTCAGTGAGGCGTGACAAGGCTTGACAACCTGTCAGCTTGACAGGTGACAGCTTGACAGGTAGACAAGTGAGTGACACTCTGACATGTGGTGCATTGTTGTCACCTGTCAAGTCAGTCAGTGAGGCGTGACAAGGCTTGACAACCTGTCAGCTTGACAGGTGACAGCTTGACAGGTAGACAAGTGAGTGACACTCTGACATGTGGTGCATTGTTGTCACCTGTCAAGTCAGTCAGTGAGGCGTGACAAGGCTTGACAACCTGTCAGCTTGACAGGTGACAGCTTGACAGGTAGACAAGTGAGTGACACTCTGACATGTGGTGCATTGTTGTCACCTGTCAAGTCAGTCAGTGAGGCGTGACAAGGCTTGACAACCTGTCAGCTTGACAGGTGACAGCTTGACAGGTAGACAAGTGAGTGACACTCTGACATGTGGTGCATTGTTGTCACCTGTCAAGTCAGTCAGTGAGGCGTGACAAGGCTTGACAACCTGTCAGCTTGACAGGTGACAGCTTGACAGGTAGACAAGTGAGTGACACTCTGACATGTGGTGCATTGTTGTCACCTGTCAAGTCAGTCAGTGAGGCGTGACAAGGCTTGACAACCTGTCAGCTTGACAGGTGACAGCTTGACAGGTAGACAAGTGAGTGACACTCTGACATGTGGTGCATTGTTGTCACCTGTCAAGTCAGTCAGTGAGGCGTGACAAGGCTTGACAACCTGTCAGCTTGACAGGTGACAGCTTGACAGGTAGACAAGTGAGTGACACTCTGACATGTGGTGCATTGTTGTCACCTGTCAAGTCAGTCAGTGAGGCGTGACAAGGCTTGACAACCTGTCAGCTTGACAGGTGACAGCTTGACAGGTAGACAAGTGAGTGACACTCTGACATGTGGTGCATTGTTGTCACCTGTCAAGTCAGTCAGTGAGGCGTGACAAGGCTTGACAACCTGTCAGCTTGACAGGTGACAGCTTGACAGGTAGACAAGTGAGTGACACTCTGACATGTGGTGCATTGTTGTCACCTGTCAAGTCAGTCAGTGAGGCGTGACAAGGCTTGACAACCTGTCAGCTTGACAGGTGACAGCTTGACAGGTAGACAAGTGAGTGACACTCTGACATGTGGTGCATTGTTGTCACCTGTCAAGTCAGTCAGTGAGGCGTGACAAGGCTTGACAACCTGTCAGCTTGACAGGTGACAGCTTGACAGGTAGACAAGTGAGTGACACTCTGACATGTGGTGCATTGTTGTCACCTGTCAAGTCAGTCAGTGAGGCGTGACAAGGCTTGACAACCTGTCAGCTTGACAGGTGACAGCTTGACAGGTAGACAAGTGAGTGACACTCTGACATGTGGTGCATTGTTGTCACCTGTCAAGTCAGTCAGTGAGGCGTGACAAGGCTTGACAACCTGTCAGCTTGACAGGTGACAGCTTGACAGGTAGACAAGTGAGTGACACTCTGACATGTGGTGCATTGTTGTCACCTGTCAAGTCAGTCAGTGAGGCGTGACAAGGCTTGACAACCTGTCAGCTTGACAGGTGACAGCTTGACAGGTAGACAAGTGAGTGACACTCTGACATGTGGTGCATTGTTGTCACCTGTCAAGTCAGTCAGTGAGGCGTGACAAGGCTTGACAACCTGTCAGCTTGACAGGTGACAGCTTGACAGGTAGACAAGTGAGTGACACTCTGACATGTGGTGCATTGTTGTCACCTGTCAAGTCAGTCAGTGAGGCGTGACAAGGCTTGACAACCTGTCAGCTTGACAGGTGACAGCTTGACAGGTAGACAAGTGAGTGACACTCTGACATGTGGTGCATTGTTGTCACCTGTCAAGTCAGTCAGTGAGGCGTGACAAGGCTTGACAACCTGTCAGCTTGACAGGTGACAGCTTGACAGGTAGACAAGTGAGTGACACTCTGACATGTGGTGCATTGTTGTCACCTGTCAAGTCAGTCAGTGAGGCGTGACAAGGCTTGACAACCTGTCAGCTTGACAGGTGACAGCTTGACAGGTAGACAAGTGAGTGACACTCTGACATGTGGTGCATTGTTGTCACCTGTCAAGTCAGTCAGTGAGGCGTGACAAGGCTTGACAACCTGTCAGCTTGACAGGTGACAGCTTGACAGGTAGACAAGTGAGTGACACTCTGACATGTGGTGCATTGTTGTCACCTGTCAAGTCAGTCAGTGAGGCGTGACAAGGCTTGACAACCTGTCAGCTTGACAGGTGACAGCTTGACAGGTAGACAAGTGAGTGACACTCTGACATGTGGTGCATTGTTGTCACCTGTCAAGTCAGTCAGTGAGGCGTGACAAGGCTTGACAACCTGTCAGCTTGACAGGTGACAGCTTGACAGGTAGACAAGTGAGTGACACTCTGACATGTGGTGCATTGTTGTCACCTGTCAAGTCAGTCAGTGAGGCGTGACAAGGCTTGACAACCTGTCAGCTTGACAGGTGACAGCTTGACAGGTAGACAAGTGAGTGACACTCTGACATGTGGTGCATTGTTGTCACCTGTCAAGTCAGTCAGTGAGGCGTGACAAGGCTTGACAACCTGTCAGCTTGACAGGTGACAGCTTGACAGGTAGACAAGTGAGTGACACTCTGACATGTGGTGCATTGTTGTCACCTGTCAAGTCAGTCAGTGAGGCGTGACAAGGCTTGACAACCTGTCAGCTTGACAGGTGACAGCTTGACAGGTAGACAAGTGAGTGACACTCTGACATGTGGTGCATTGTTGTCACCTGTCAAGTCAGTCAGTGAGGCGTGACAAGGCTTGACAACCTGTCAGCTTGACAGGTGACAGCTTGACAGGTAGACAAGTGAGTGACACTCTGACATGTGGTGCATTGTTGTCACCTGTCAAGTCAGTCAGTGAGGCGTGACAAGGCTTGACAACCTGTCAGCTTGACAGGTGACAGCTTGACAGGTAGACAAGTGAGTGACACTCTGACATGTGGTGCATTGTTGTCACCTGTCAAGTCAGTCAGTGAGGCGTGACAAGGCTTGACAACCTGTCAGCTTGACAGGTGACAGCTTGACAGGTAGACAAGTGAGTGACACTCTGACATGTGGTGCATTGTTGTCACCTGTCAAGTCAGTCAGTGAGGCGTGACAAGGCTTGACAACCTGTCAGCTTGACAGGTGACAGCTTGACAGGTAGACAAGTGAGTGACACTCTGACATGTGGTGCATTGTTGTCACCTGTCAAGTCAGTCAGTGAGGCGTGACAAGGCTTGACAACCTGTCAGCTTGACAGGTGACAGCTTGACAGGTAGACAAGTGAGTGACACTCTGACATGTGGTGCATTGTTGTCACCTGTCAAGTCAGTCAGTGAGGCGTGACAAGGCTTGACAACCTGTCAGCTTGACAGGTGACAGCTTGACAGGTAGACAAGTGAGTGACACTCTGACATGTGGTGCATTGTTGTCACCTGTCAAGTCAGTCAGTGAGGCGTGACAAGGCTTGACAACCTGTCAGCTTGACAGGTGACAGCTTGACAGGTAGACAAGTGAGTGACACTCTGACATGTGGTGCATTGTTGTCACCTGTCAAGTCAGTCAGTGAGGCGTGACAAGGCTTGACAACCTGTCAGCTTGACAGGTGACAGCTTGACAGGTAGACAAGTGAGTGACACTCTGACATGTGGTGCATTGTTGTCACCTGTCAAGTCAGTCAGTGAGGCGTGACAAGGCTTGACAACCTGTCAGCTTGACAGGTGACAGCTTGACAGGTAGACAAGTGAGTGACACTCTGACATGTGGTGCATTGTTGTCACCTGTCAAGTCAGTCAGTGAGGCGTGACAAGGCTTGACAACCTGTCAGCTTGACAGGTGACAGCTTGACAGGTAGACAAGTGAGTGACACTCTGACATGTGGTGCATTGTTGTCACCTGTCAAGTCAGTCAGTGAGGCGTGACAAGGCTTGACAACCTGTCAGCTTGACAGGTGACAGCTTGACAGGTAGACAAGTGAGTGACACTCTGACATGTGGTGCATTGTTGTCACCTGTCAAGTCAGTCAGTGAGGCGTGACAAGGCTTGACAACCTGTCAGCTTGACAGGTGACAGCTTGACAGGTAGACAAGTGAGTGACACTCTGACATGTGGTGCATTGTTGTCACCTGTCAAGTCAGTCAGTGAGGCGTGACAAGGCTTGACAACCTGTCAGCTTGACAGGTGACAGCTTGACAGGTAGACAAGTGAGTGACACTCTGACATGTGGTGCATTGTTGTCACCTGTCAAGTCAGTCAGTGAGGCGTGACAAGGCTTGACAACCTGTCAGCTTGACAGGTGACAGCTTGACAGGTAGACAAGTGAGTGACACTCTGACATGTGGTGCATTGTTGTCACCTGTCAAGTCAGTCAGTGAGGCGTGACAAGGCTTGACAACCTGTCAGCTTGACAGGTGACAGCTTGACAGGTAGACAAGTGAGTGACACTCTGACATGTGGTGCATTGTTGTCACCTGTCAAGTCAGTCAGTGAGGCGTGACAAGGCTTGACAACCTGTCAGCTTGACAGGTGACAGCTTGACAGGTAGACAAGTGAGTGACACTCTGACATGTGGTGCATTGTTGTCACCTGTCAAGTCAGTCAGTGAGGCGTGACAAGGCTTGACAACCTGTCAGCTTGACAGGTGACAGCTTGACAGGTAGACAAGTGAGTGACACTCTGACATGTGGTGCATTGTTGTCACCTGTCAAGTCAGTCAGTGAGGCGTGACAAGGCTTGACAACCTGTCAGCTTGACAGGTGACAGCTTGACAGGTAGACAAGTGAGTGACACTCTGACATGTGGTGCATTGTTGTCACCTGTCAAGTCAGTCAGTGAGGCGTGACAAGGCTTGACAACCTGTCAGCTTGACAGGTGACAGCTTGACAGGTAGACAAGTGAGTGACACTCTGACATGTGGTGCATTGTTGTCACCTGTCAAGTCAGTCAGTGAGGCGTGACAAGGCTTGACAACCTGTCAGCTTGACAGGTGACAGCTTGACAGGTAGACAAGTGAGTGACACTCTGACATGTGGTGCATTGTTGTCACCTGTCAAGTCAGTCAGTGAGGCGTGACAAGGCTTGACAACCTGTCAGCTTGACAGGTGACAGCTTGACAGGTAGACAAGTGAGTGACACTCTGACATGTGGTGCATTGTTGTCACCTGTCAAGTCAGTCAGTGAGGCGTGACAAGGCTTGACAACCTGTCAGCTTGACAGGTGACAGCTTGACAGGTAGACAAGTGAGTGACACTCTGACATGTGGTGCATTGTTGTCACCTGTCAAGTCAGTCAGTGAGGCGTGACAAGGCTTGACAACCTGTCAGCTTGACAGGTGACAGCTTGACAGGTAGACAAGTGAGTGACACTCTGACATGTGGTGCATTGTTGTCACCTGTCAAGTCAGTCAGTGAGGCGTGACAAGGCTTGACAACCTGTCAGCTTGACAGGTGACAGCTTGACAGGTAGACAAGTGAGTGACACTCTGACATGTGGTGCATTGTTGTCACCTGTCAAGTCAGTCAGTGAGGCGTGACAAGGCTTGACAACCTGTCAGCTTGACAGGTGACAGCTTGACAGGTAGACAAGTGAGTGACACTCTGACATGTGGTGCATTGTTGTCACCTGTCAAGTCAGTCAGTGAGGCGTGACAAGGCTTGACAACCTGTCAGCTTGACAGGTGACAGCTTGACAGGTAGACAAGTGAGTGACACTCTGACATGTGGTGCATTGTTGTCACCTGTCAAGTCAGTCAGTGAGGCGTGACAAGGCTTGACAACCTGTCAGCTTGACAGGTGACAGCTTGACAGGTAGACAAGTGAGTGACACTCTGACATGTGGTGCATTGTTGTCACCTGTCAAGTCAGTCAGTGAGGCGTGACAAGGCTTGACAACCTGTCAGCTTGACAGGTGACAGCTTGACAGGTAGACAAGTGAGTGACACTCTGACATGTGGTGCATTGTTGTCACCTGTCAAGTCAGTCAGTGAGGCGTGACAAGGCTTGACAACCTGTCAGCTTGACAGGTGACAGCTTGACAGGTAGACAAGTGAGTGACACTCTGACATGTGGTGCATTGTTGTCACCTGTCAAGTCAGTCAGTGAGGCGTGACAAGGCTTGACAACCTGTCAGCTTGACAGGTGACAGCTTGACAGGTAGACAAGTGAGTGACACTCTGACATGTGGTGCATTGTTGTCACCTGTCAAGTCAGTCAGTGAGGCGTGACAAGGCTTGACAACCTGTCAGCTTGACAGGTGACAGCTTGACAGGTAGACAAGTGAGTGACACTCTGACATGTGGTGCATTGTTGTCACCTGTCAAGTCAGTCAGTGAGGCGTGACAAGGCTTGACAACCTGTCAGCTTGACAGGTGACAGCTTGACAGGTAGACAAGTGAGTGACACTCTGACATGTGGTGCATTGTTGTCACCTGTCAAGTCAGTCAGTGAGGCGTGACAAGGCTTGACAACCTGTCAGCTTGACAGGTGACAGCTTGACAGGTAGACAAGTGAGTGACACTCTGACATGTGGTGCATTGTTGTCACCTGTCAAGTCAGTCAGTGAGGCGTGACAAGGCTTGACAACCTGTCAGCTTGACAGGTGACAGCTTGACAGGTAGACAAGTGAGTGACACTCTGACATGTGGTGCATTGTTGTCACCTGTCAAGTCAGTCAGTGAGGCGTGACAAGGCTTGACAACCTGTCAGCTTGACAGGTGACAGCTTGACAGGTAGACAAGTGAGTGACACTCTGACATGTGGTGCATTGTTGTCACCTGTCAAGTCAGTCAGTGAGGCGTGACAAGGCTTGACAACCTGTCAGCTTGACAGGTGACAGCTTGACAGGTAGACAAGTGAGTGACACTCTGACATGTGGTGCATTGTTGTCACCTGTCAAGTCAGTCAGTGAGGCGTGACAAGGCTTGACAACCTGTCAGCTTGACAGGTGACAGCTTGACAGGTAGACAAGTGAGTGACACTCTGACATGTGGTGCATTGTTGTCACCTGTCAAGTCAGTCAGTGAGGCGTGACAAGGCTTGACAACCTGTCAGCTTGACAGGTGACAGCTTGACAGGTAGACAAGTGAGTGACACTCTGACATGTGGTGCATTGTTGTCACCTGTCAAGTCAGTCAGTGAGGCGTGACAAGGCTTGACAACCTGTCAGCTTGACAGGTGACAGCTTGACAGGTAGACAAGTGAGTGACACTCTGACATGTGGTGCATTGTTGTCACCTGTCAAGTCAGTCAGTGAGGCGTGACAAGGCTTGACAACCTGTCAGCTTGACAGGTGACAGCTTGACAGGTAGACAAGTGAGTGACACTCTGACATGTGGTGCATTGTTGTCACCTGTCAAGTCAGTCAGTGAGGCGTGACAAGGCTTGACAACCTGTCAGCTTGACAGGTGACAGCTTGACAGGTAGACAAGTGAGTGACACTCTGACATGTGGTGCATTGTTGTCACCTGTCAAGTCAGTCAGTGAGGCGTGACAAGGCTTGACAACCTGTCAGCTTGACAGGTGACAGCTTGACAGGTAGACAAGTGAGTGACACTCTGACATGTGGTGCATTGTTGTCACCTGTCAAGTCAGTCAGTGAGGCGTGACAAGGCTTGACAACCTGTCAGCTTGACAGGTGACAGCTTGACAGGTAGACAAGTGAGTGACACTCTGACATGTGGTGCATTGTTGTCACCTGTCAAGTCAGTCAGTGAGGCGTGACAAGGCTTGACAACCTGTCAGCTTGACAGGTGACAGCTTGACAGGTAGACAAGTGAGTGACACTCTGACATGTGGTGCATTGTTGTCACCTGTCAAGTCAGTCAGTGAGGCGTGACAAGGCTTGACAACCTGTCAGCTTGACAGGTGACAGCTTGACAGGTAGACAAGTGAGTGACACTCTGACATGTGGTGCATTGTTGTCACCTGTCAAGTCAGTCAGTGAGGCGTGACAAGGCTTGACAACCTGTCAGCTTGACAGGTGACAGCTTGACAGGTAGACAAGTGAGTGACACTCTGACATGTGGTGCATTGTTGTCACCTGTCAAGTCAGTCAGTGAGGCGTGACAAGGCTTGACAACCTGTCAGCTTGACAGGTGACAGCTTGACAGGTAGACAAGTGAGTGACACTCTGACATGTGGTGCATTGTTGTCACCTGTCAAGTCAGTCAGTGAGGCGTGACAAGGCTTGACAACCTGTCAGCTTGACAGGTGACAGCTTGACAGGTAGACAAGTGAGTGACACTCTGACATGTGGTGCATTGTTGTCACCTGTCAAGTCAGTCAGTGAGGCGTGACAAGGCTTGACAACCTGTCAGCTTGACAGGTGACAGCTTGACAGGTAGACAAGTGAGTGACACTCTGACATGTGGTGCATTGTTGTCACCTGTCAAGTCAGTCAGTGAGGCGTGACAAGGCTTGACAACCTGTCAGCTTGACAGGTGACAGCTTGACAGGTAGACAAGTGAGTGACACTCTGACATGTGGTGCATTGTTGTCACCTGTCAAGTCAGTCAGTGAGGCGTGACAAGGCTTGACAACCTGTCAGCTTGACAGGTGACAGCTTGACAGGTAGACAAGTGAGTGACACTCTGACATGTGGTGCATTGTTGTCACCTGTCAAGTCAGTCAGTGAGGCGTGACAAGGCTTGACAACCTGTCAGCTTGACAGGTGACAGCTTGACAGGTAGACAAGTGAGTGACACTCTGACATGTGGTGCATTGTTGTCACCTGTCAAGTCAGTCAGTGAGGCGTGACAAGGCTTGACAACCTGTCAGCTTGACAGGTGACAGCTTGACAGGTAGACAAGTGAGTGACACTCTGACATGTGGTGCATTGTTGTCACCTGTCAAGTCAGTCAGTGAGGCGTGACAAGGCTTGACAACCTGTCAGCTTGACAGGTGACAGCTTGACAGGTAGACAAGTGAGTGACACTCTGACATGTGGTGCATTGTTGTCACCTGTCAAGTCAGTCAGTGAGGCGTGACAAGGCTTGACAACCTGTCAGCTTGACAGGTGACAGCTTGACAGGTAGACAAGTGAGTGACACTCTGACATGTGGTGCATTGTTGTCACCTGTCAAGTCAGTCAGTGAGGCGTGACAAGGCTTGACAACCTGTCAGCTTGACAGGTGACAGCTTGACAGGTAGACAAGTGAGTGACACTCTGACATGTGGTGCATTGTTGTCACCTGTCAAGTCAGTCAGTGAGGCGTGACAAGGCTTGACAACCTGTCAGCTTGACAGGTGACAGCTTGACAGGTAGACAAGTGAGTGACACTCTGACATGTGGTGCATTGTTGTCACCTGTCAAGTCAGTCAGTGAGGCGTGACAAGGCTTGACAACCTGTCAGCTTGACAGGTGACAGCTTGACAGGTAGACAAGTGAGTGACACTCTGACATGTGGTGCATTGTTGTCACCTGTCAAGTCAGTCAGTGAGGCGTGACAAGGCTTGACAACCTGTCAGCTTGACAGGTGACAGCTTGACAGGTAGACAAGTGAGTGACACTCTGACATGTGGTGCATTGTTGTCACCTGTCAAGTCAGTCAGTGAGGCGTGACAAGGCTTGACAACCTGTCAGCTTGACAGGTGACAGCTTGACAGGTAGACAAGTGAGTGACACTCTGACATGTGGTGCATTGTTGTCACCTGTCAAGTCAGTCAGTGAGGCGTGACAAGGCTTGACAACCTGTCAGCTTGACAGGTGACAGCTTGACAGGTAGACAAGTGAGTGACACTCTGACATGTGGTGCATTGTTGTCACCTGTCAAGTCAGTCAGTGAGGCGTGACAAGGCTTGACAACCTGTCAGCTTGACAGGTGACAGCTTGACAGGTAGACAAGTGAGTGACACTCTGACATGTGGTGCATTGTTGTCACCTGTCAAGTCAGTCAGTGAGGCGTGACAAGGCTTGACAACCTGTCAGCTTGACAGGTGACAGCTTGACAGGTAGACAAGTGAGTGACACTCTGACATGTGGTGCATTGTTGTCACCTGTCAAGTCAGTCAGTGAGGCGTGACAAGGCTTGACAACCTGTCAGCTTGACAGGTGACAGCTTGACAGGTAGACAAGTGAGTGACACTCTGACATGTGGTGCATTGTTGTCACCTGTCAAGTCAGTCAGTGAGGCGTGACAAGGCTTGACAACCTGTCAGCTTGACAGGTGACAGCTTGACAGGTAGACAAGTGAGTGACACTCTGACATGTGGTGCATTGTTGTCACCTGTCAAGTCAGTCAGTGAGGCGTGACAAGGCTTGACAACCTGTCAGCTTGACAGGTGACAGCTTGACAGGTAGACAAGTGAGTGACACTCTGACATGTGGTGCATTGTTGTCACCTGTCAAGTCAGTCAGTGAGGCGTGACAAGGCTTGACAACCTGTCAGCTTGACAGGTGACAGCTTGACAGGTAGACAAGTGAGTGACACTCTGACATGTGGTGCATTGTTGTCACCTGTCAAGTCAGTCAGTGAGGCGTGACAAGGCTTGACAACCTGTCAGCTTGACAGGTGACAGCTTGACAGGTAGACAAGTGAGTGACACTCTGACATGTGGTGCATTGTTGTCACCTGTCAAGTCAGTCAGTGAGGCGTGACAAGGCTTGACAACCTGTCAGCTTGACAGGTGACAGCTTGACAGGTAGACAAGTGAGTGACACTCTGACATGTGGTGCATTGTTGTCACCTGTCAAGTCAGTCAGTGAGGCGTGACAAGGCTTGACAACCTGTCAGCTTGACAGGTGACAGCTTGACAGGTAGACAAGTGAGTGACACTCTGACATGTGGTGCATTGTTGTCACCTGTCAAGTCAGTCAGTGAGGCGTGACAAGGCTTGACAACCTGTCAGCTTGACAGGTGACAGCTTGACAGGTAGACAAGTGAGTGACACTCTGACATGTGGTGCATTGTTGTCACCTGTCAAGTCAGTCAGTGAGGCGTGACAAGGCTTGACAACCTGTCAGCTTGACAGGTGACAGCTTGACAGGTAGACAAGTGAGTGACACTCTGACATGTGGTGCATTGTTGTCACCTGTCAAGTCAGTCAGTGAGGCGTGACAAGGCTTGACAACCTGTCAGCTTGACAGGTGACAGCTTGACAGGTAGACAAGTGAGTGACACTCTGACATGTGGTGCATTGTTGTCACCTGTCAAGTCAGTCAGTGAGAGGCGTGACAAGGCTTGACAACCTGTCAGCTTGACAGGTGACAGCTTGACAGGTAGACAAGTGAGTGACACTCTGACATGTGGTGCATTGTTGTCACCTGTCAAGTCAGTCAGTGAGGCGTGACAAGGCTTGACAACCTGTCAGCTTGACAGGTGACAGCTTGACAGGTAGACAAGTGAGTGACACTCTGACATGTGGTGCATTGTTGTCACCTGTCAAGTCAGTCAGTGAGGCGTGACAAGGCTTGACAACCTGTCAGCTTGACAGGTGACAGCTTGACAGGTAGACAAGTGAGTGACACTCTGACATGTGGTGCATTGTTGTCACCTGTCAAGTCAGTCAGTGAGGCGTGACAAGGCTTGACAACCTGTCAGCTTGACAGGTGACAGCTTGACAGGTAGACAAGTGAGTGACACTCTGACATGTGGTGCATTGTTGTCACCTGTCAAGTCAGTCAGTGAGGCGTGACAAGGCTTGACAACCTGTCAGCTTGACAGGTGACAGCTTGACAGGTAGACAAGTGAGTGACACTCTGACATGTGGTGCATTGTTGTCACCTGTCAAGTCAGTCAGTGAGGCGTGACAAGGCTTGACAACCTGTCAGCTTGACAGGTGACAGCTTGACAGGTAGACAAGTGAGTGACACTCTGACATGTGGTGCATTGTTGTCACCTGTCAAGTCAGTCAGTGAGGCGTGACAAGGCTTGACAACCTGTCAGCTTGACAGGTGACAGCTTGACAGGTAGACAAGTGAGTGACACTCTGACATGTGGTGCATTGTTGTCACCTGTCAAGTCAGTCAGTGAGGCGTGACAAGGCTTGACAACCTGTCAGCTTGACAGGTGACAGCTTGACAGGTAGACAAGTGAGTGACACTCTGACATGTGGTGCATTGTTGTCACCTGTCAAGTCAGTCAGTGAGGCGTGACAAGGCTTGACAACCTGTCAGCTTGACAGGTGACAGCTTGACAGGTAGACAAGTGAGTGACACTCTGACATGTGGTGCATTGTTGTCACCTGTCAAGTCAGTCAGTGAGGCGTGACAAGGCTTGACAACCTGTCAGCTTGACAGGTGACAGCTTGACAGGTAGACAAGTGAGTGACACTCTGACATGTGGTGCATTGTTGTCACCTGTCAAGTCAGTCAGTGAGGCGTGACAAGGCTTGACAACCTGTCAGCTTGACAGGTGACAGCTTGACAGGTAGACAAGTGAGTGACACTCTGACATGTGGTGCATTGTTGTCACCTGTCAAGTCAGTCAGTGAGGCGTGACAAGGCTTGACAACCTGTCAGCTTGACAGGTGACAGCTTGACAGGTAGACAAGTGAGTGACACTCTGACATGTGGTGCATTGTTGTCACCTGTCAAGTCAGTCAGTGAGGCGTGACAAGGCTTGACAACCTGTCAGCTTGACAGGTGACAGCTTGACAGGTAGACAAGTGAGTGACACTCTGACATGTGGTGCATTGTTGTCACCTGTCAAGTCAGTCAGTGAGGCGTGACAAGGCTTGACAACCTGTCAGCTTGACAGGTGACAGCTTGACAGGTAGACAAGTGAGTGACACTCTGACATGTGGTGCATTGTTGTCACCTGTCAAGTCAGTCAGTGAGGCGTGACAAGGCTTGACAACCTGTCAGCTTGACAGGTGACAGCTTGACAGGTAGACAAGTGAGTGACACTCTGACATGTGGTGCATTGTTGTCACCTGTCAAGTCAGTCAGTGAGGCGTGACAAGGCTTGACAACCTGTCAGCTTGACAGGTGACAGCTTGACAGGTAGACAAGTGAGTGACACTCTGACATGTGGTGCATTGTTGTCACCTGTCAAGTCAGTCAGTGAGGCGTGACAAGGCTTGACAACCTGTCAGCTTGACAGGTGACAGCTTGACAGGTAGACAAGTGAGTGACACTCTGACATGTGGTGCATTGTTGTCACCTGTCAAGTCAGTCAGTGAGGCGTGACAAGGCTTGACAACCTGTCAGCTTGACAGGTGACAGCTTGACAGGTAGACAAGTGAGTGACACTCTGACATGTGGTGCATTGTTGTCACCTGTCAAGTCAGTCAGTGAGGCGTGACAAGGCTTGACAACCTGTCAGCTTGACAGGTGACAGCTTGACAGGTAGACAAGTGAGTGACACTCTGACATGTGGTGCATTGTTGTCACCTGTCAAGTCAGTCAGTGAGGCGTGACAAGGCTTGACAACCTGTCAGCTTGACAGGTGACAGCTTGACAGGTAGACAAGTGAGTGACACTCTGACATGTGGTGCATTGTTGTCACCTGTCAAGTCAGTCAGTGAGGCGTGACAAGGCTTGACAACCTGTCAGCTTGACAGGTGACAGCTTGACAGGTAGACAAGTGAGTGACACTCTGACATGTGGTGCATTGTTGTCACCTGTCAAGTCAGTCAGTGAGGCGTGACAAGGCTTGACAACCTGTCAGCTTGACAGGTGACAGCTTGACAGGTAGACAAGTGAGTGACACTCTGACATGTGGTGCATTGTTGTCACCTGTCAAGTCAGTCAGTGAGGCGTGACAAGGCTTGACAACCTGTCAGCTTGACAGGTGACAGCTTGACAGGTAGACAAGTGAGTGACACTCTGACATGTGGTGCATTGTTGTCACCTGTCAAGTCAGTCAGTGAGGCGTGACAAGGCTTGACAACCTGTCAGCTTGACAGGTGACAGCTTGACAGGTAGACAAGTGAGTGACACTCTGACATGTGGTGCATTGTTGTCACCTGTCAAGTCAGTCAGTGAGGCGTGACAAGGCTTGACAACCTGTCAGCTTGACAGGTGACAGCTTGACAGGTAGACAAGTGAGTGACACTCTGACATGTGGTGCATTGTTGTCACCTGTCAAGTCAGTCAGTGAGGCGTGACAAGGCTTGACAACCTGTCAGCTTGACAGGTGACAGCTTGACAGGTAGACAAGTGAGTGACACTCTGACATGTGGTGCATTGTTGTCACCTGTCAAGTCAGTCAGTGAGGCGTGACAAGGCTTGACAACCTGTCAGCTTGACAGGTGACAGCTTGACAGGTAGACAAGTGAGTGACACTCTGACATGTGGTGCATTGTTGTCACCTGTCAAGTCAGTCAGTGAGGCGTGACAAGGCTTGACAACCTGTCAGCTTGACAGGTGACAGCTTGACAGGTAGACAAGTGAGTGACACTCTGACATGTGGTGCATTGTTGTCACCTGTCAAGTCAGTCAGTGAGGCGTGACAAGGCTTGACAACCTGTCAGCTTGACAGGTGACAGCTTGACAGGTAGACAAGTGAGTGACACTCTGACATGTGGTGCATTGTTGTCACCTGTCAAGTCAGTCAGTGAGGCGTGACAAGGCTTGACAACCTGTCAGCTTGACAGGTGACAGCTTGACAGGTAGACAAGTGAGTGACACTCTGACATGTGGTGCATTGTTGTCACCTGTCAAGTCAGTCAGTGAGGCGTGACAAGGCTTGACAACCTGTCAGCTTGACAGGTGACAGCTTGACAGGTAGACAAGTGAGTGACACTCTGACATGTGGTGCATTGTTGTCACCTGTCAAGTCAGTCAGTGAGGCGTGACAAGGCTTGACAACCTGTCAGCTTGACAGGTGACAGCTTGACAGGTAGACAAGTGAGTGACACTCTGACATGTGGTGCATTGTTGTCACCTGTCAAGTCAGTCAGTGAGGCGTGACAAGGCTTGACAACCTGTCAGCTTGACAGGTGACAGCTTGACAGGTAGACAAGTGAGTGACACTCTGACATGTGGTGCATTGTTGTCACCTGTCAAGTCAGTCAGTGAGGCGTGACAAGGCTTGACAACCTGTCAGCTTGACAGGTGACAGCTTGACAGGTAGACAAGTGAGTGACACTCTGACATGTGGTGCATTGTTGTCACCTGTCAAGTCAGTCAGTGAGGCGTGACAAGGCTTGACAACCTGTCAGCTTGACAGGTGACAGCTTGACAGGTAGACAAGTGAGTGACACTCTGACATGTGGTGCATTGTTGTCACCTGTCAAGTCAGTCAGTGAGGCGTGACAAGGCTTGACAACCTGTCAGCTTGACAGGTGACAGCTTGACAGGTAGACAAGTGAGTGACACTCTGACATGTGGTGCATTGTTGTCACCTGTCAAGTCAGTCAGTGAGGCGTGACAAGGCTTGACAACCTGTCAGCTTGACAGGTGACAGCTTGACAGGTAGACAAGTGAGTGACACTCTGACATGTGGTGCATTGTTGTCACCTGTCAAGTCAGTCAGTGAGGCGTGACAAGGCTTGACAACCTGTCAGCTTGACAGGTGACAGCTTGACAGGTAGACAAGTGAGTGACACTCTGACATGTGGTGCATTGTTGTCACCTGTCAAGTCAGTCAGTGAGGCGTGACAAGGCTTGACAACCTGTCAGCTTGACAGGTGACAGCTTGACAGGTAGACAAGTGAGTGACACTCTGACATGTGGTGCATTGTTGTCACCTGTCAAGTCAGTCAGTGAGGCGTGACAAGGCTTGACAACCTGTCAGCTTGACAGGTGACAGCTTGACAGGTAGACAAGTGAGTGACACTCTGACATGTGGTGCATTGTTGTCACCTGTCAAGTCAGTCAGTGAGGCGTGACAAGGCTTGACAACCTGTCAGCTTGACAGGTGACAGCTTGACAGGTAGACAAGTGAGTGACACTCTGACATGTGGTGCATTGTTGTCACCTGTCAAGTCAGTCAGTGAGGCGTGACAAGGCTTGACAACCTGTCAGCTTGACAGGTGACAGCTTGACAGGTAGACAAGTGAGTGACACTCTGACATGTGGTGCATTGTTGTCACCTGTCAAGTCAGTCAGTGAGGCGTGACAAGGCTTGACAACCTGTCAGCTTGACAGGTGACAGCTTGACAGGTAGACAAGTGAGTGACACTCTGACATGTGGTGCATTGTTGTCACCTGTCAAGTCAGTCAGTGAGGCGTGACAAGGCTTGACAACCTGTCAGCTTGACAGGTGACAGCTTGACAGGTAGACAAGTGAGTGACACTCTGACATGTGGTGCATTGTTGTCACCTGTCAAGTCAGTCAGTGAGGCGTGACAAGGCTTGACAACCTGTCAGCTTGACAGGTGACAGCTTGACAGGTAGACAAGTGAGTGACACTCTGACATGTGGTGCATTGTTGTCACCTGTCAAGTCAGTCAGTGAGGCGTGACAAGGCTTGACAACCTGTCAGCTTGACAGGTGACAGCTTGACAGGTAGACAAGTGAGTGACACTCTGACATGTGGTGCATTGTTGTCACCTGTCAAGTCAGTCAGTGAGGCGTGACAAGGCTTGACAACCTGTCAGCTTGACAGGTGACAGCTTGACAGGTAGACAAGTGAGTGACACTCTGACATGTGGTGCATTGTTGTCACCTGTCAAGTCAGTCAGTGAGGCGTGACAAGGCTTGACAACCTGTCAGCTTGACAGGTGACAGCTTGACAGGTAGACAAGTGAGTGACACTCTGACATGTGGTGCATTGTTGTCACCTGTCAAGTCAGTCAGTGAGGCGTGACAAGGCTTGACAACCTGTCAGCTTGACAGGTGACAGCTTGACAGGTAGACAAGTGAGTGACACTCTGACATGTGGTGCATTGTTGTCACCTGTCAAGTCAGTCAGTGAGGCGTGACAAGGCTTGACAACCTGTCAGCTTGACAGGTGACAGCTTGACAGGTAGACAAGTGAGTGACACTCTGACATGTGGTGCATTGTTGTCACCTGTCAAGTCAGTCAGTGAGGCGTGACAAGGCTTGACAACCTGTCAGCTTGACAGGTGACAGCTTGACAGGTAGACAAGTGAGTGACACTCTGACATGTGGTGCATTGTTGTCACCTGTCAAGTCAGTCAGTGAGGCGTGACAAGGCTTGACAACCTGTCAGCTTGACAGGTGACAGCTTGACAGGTAGACAAGTGAGTGACACTCTGACATGTGGTGCATTGTTGTCACCTGTCAAGTCAGTCAGTGAGGCGTGACAAGGCTTGACAACCTGTCAGCTTGACAGGTGACAGCTTGACAGGTAGACAAGTGAGTGACACTCTGACATGTGGTGCATTGTTGTCACCTGTCAAGTCAGTCAGTGAGGCGTGACAAGGCTTGACAACCTGTCAGCTTGACAGGTGACAGCTTGACAGGTAGACAAGTGAGTGACACTCTGACATGTGGTGCATTGTTGTCACCTGTCAAGTCAGTCAGTGAGGCGTGACAAGGCTTGACAACCTGTCAGCTTGACAGGTGACAGCTTGACAGGTAGACAAGTGAGTGACACTCTGACATGTGGTGCATTGTTGTCACCTGTCAAGTCAGTCAGTGAGGCGTGACAAGGCTTGACAACCTGTCAGCTTGACAGGTGACAGCTTGACAGGTAGACAAGTGAGTGACACTCTGACATGTGGTGCATTGTTGTCACCTGTCAAGTCAGTCAGTGAGGCGTGACAAGGCTTGACAACCTGTCAGCTTGACAGGTGACAGCTTGACAGGTAGACAAGTGAGTGACACTCTGACATGTGGTGCATTGTTGTCACCTGTCAAGTCAGTCAGTGAGGCGTGACAAGGCTTGACAACCTGTCAGCTTGACAGGTGACAGCTTGACAGGTAGACAAGTGAGTGACACTCTGACATGTGGTGCATTGTTGTCACCTGTCAAGTCAGTCAGTGAGGCGTGACAAGGCTTGACAACCTGTCAGCTTGACAGGTGACAGCTTGACAGGTAGACAAGTGAGTGACACTCTGACATGTGGTGCATTGTTGTCACCTGTCAAGTCAGTCAGTGAGGCGTGACAAGGCTTGACAACCTGTCAGCTTGACAGGTGACAGCTTGACAGGTAGACAAGTGAGTGACACTCTGACATGTGGTGCATTGTTGTCACCTGTCAAGTCAGTCAGTGAGGCGTGACAAGGCTTGACAACCTGTCAGCTTGACAGGTGACAGCTTGACAGGTAGACAAGTGAGTGACACTCTGACATGTGGTGCATTGTTGTCACCTGTCAAGTCAGTCAGTGAGGCGTGACAAGGCTTGACAACCTGTCAGCTTGACAGGTGACAGCTTGACAGGTAGACAAGTGAGTGACACTCTGACATGTGGTGCATTGTTGTCACCTGTCAAGTCAGTCAGTGAGGCGTGACAAGGCTTGACAACCTGTCAGCTTGACAGGTGACAGCTTGACAGGTAGACAAGTGAGTGACACTCTGACATGTGGTGCATTGTTGTCACCTGTCAAGTCAGTCAGTGAGGCGTGACAAGGCTTGACAACCTGTCAGCTTGACAGGTGACAGCTTGACAGGTAGACAAGTGAGTGACACTCTGACATGTGGTGCATTGTTGTCACCTGTCAAGTCAGTCAGTGAGGCGTGACAAGGCTTGACAACCTGTCAGCTTGACAGGTGACAGCTTGACAGGTAGACAAGTGAGTGACACTCTGACATGTGGTGCATTGTTGTCACCTGTCAAGTCAGTCAGTGAGGCGTGACAAGGCTTGACAACCTGTCAGCTTGACAGGTGACAGCTTGACAGGTAGACAAGTGAGTGACACTCTGACATGTGGTGCATTGTTGTCACCTGTCAAGTCAGTCAGTGAGGCGTGACAAGGCTTGACAACCTGTCAGCTTGACAGGTGACAGCTTGACAGGTAGACAAGTGAGTGACACTCTGACATGTGGTGCATTGTTGTCACCTGTCAAGTCAGTCAGTGAGGCGTGACAAGGCTTGACAACCTGTCAGCTTGACAGGTGACAGCTTGACAGGTAGACAAGTGAGTGACACTCTGACATGTGGTGCATTGTTGTCACCTGTCAAGTCAGTCAGTGAGGCGTGACAAGGCTTGACAACCTGTCAGCTTGACAGGTGACAGCTTGACAGGTAGACAAGTGAGTGACACTCTGACATGTGGTGCATTGTTGTCACCTGTCAAGTCAGTCAGTGAGGCGTGACAAGGCTTGACAACCTGTCAGCTTGACAGGTGACAGCTTGACAGGTAGACAAGTGAGTGACACTCTGACATGTGGTGCATTGTTGTCACCTGTCAAGTCAGTCAGTGAGGCGTGACAAGGCTTGACAACCTGTCAGCTTGACAGGTGACAGCTTGACAGGTAGACAAGTGAGTGACACTCTGACATGTGGTGCATTGTTGTCACCTGTCAAGTCAGTCAGTGAGGCGTGACAAGGCTTGACAACCTGTCAGCTTGACAGGTGACAGCTTGACAGGTAGACAAGTGAGTGACACTCTGACATGTGGTGCATTGTTGTCACCTGTCAAGTCAGTCAGTGAGGCGTGACAAGGCTTGACAACCTGTCAGCTTGACAGGTGACAGCTTGACAGGTAGACAAGTGAGTGACACTCTGACATGTGGTGCATTGTTGTCACCTGTCAAGTCAGTCAGTGAGGCGTGACAAGGCTTGACAACCTGTCAGCTTGACAGGTGACAGCTTGACAGGTAGACAAGTGAGTGACACTCTGACATGTGGTGCATTGTTGTCACCTGTCAAGTCAGTCAGTGAGGCGTGACAAGGCTTGACAACCTGTCAGCTTGACAGGTGACAGCTTGACAGGTAGACAAGTGAGTGACACTCTGACATGTGGTGCATTGTTGTCACCTGTCAAGTCAGTCAGTGAGGCGTGACAAGGCTTGACAACCTGTCAGCTTGACAGGTGACAGCTTGACAGGTAGACAAGTGAGTGACACTCTGACATGTGGTGCATTGTTGTCACCTGTCAAGTCAGTCAGTGAGGCGTGACAAGGCTTGACAACCTGTCAGCTTGACAGGTGACAGCTTGACAGGTAGACAAGTGAGTGACACTCTGACATGTGGTGCATTGTTGTCACCTGTCAAGTCAGTCAGTGAGGCGTGACAAGGCTTGACAACCTGTCAGCTTGACAGGTGACAGCTTGACAGGTAGACAAGTGAGTGACACTCTGACATGTGGTGCATTGTTGTCACCTGTCAAGTCAGTCAGTGAGGCGTGACAAGGCTTGACAACCTGTCAGCTTGACAGGTGACAGCTTGACAGGTAGACAAGTGAGTGACACTCTGACATGTGGTGCATTGTTGTCACCTGTCAAGTCAGTCAGTGAGGCGTGACAAGGCTTGACAACCTGTCAGCTTGACAGGTGACAGCTTGACAGGTAGACAAGTGAGTGACACTCTGACATGTGGTGCATTGTTGTCACCTGTCAAGTCAGTCAGTGAGGCGTGACAAGGCTTGACAACCTGTCAGCTTGACAGGTGACAGCTTGACAGGTAGACAAGTGAGTGACACTCTGACATGTGGTGCATTGTTGTCACCTGTCAAGTCAGTCAGTGAGGCGTGACAAGGCTTGACAACCTGTCAGCTTGACAGGTGACAGCTTGACAGGTAGACAAGTGAGTGACACTCTGACATGTGGTGCATTGTTGTCACCTGTCAAGTCAGTCAGTGAGGCGTGACAAGGCTTGACAACCTGTCAGCTTGACAGGTGACAGCTTGACAGGTAGACAAGTGAGTGACACTCTGACATGTGGTGCATTGTTGTCACCTGTCAAGTCAGTCAGTGAGGCGTGACAAGGCTTGACAACCTGTCAGCTTGACAGGTGACAGCTTGACAGGTAGACAAGTGAGTGACACTCTGACATGTGGTGCATTGTTGTCACCTGTCAAGTCAGTCAGTGAGGCGTGACAAGGCTTGACAACCTGTCAGCTTGACAGGTGACAGCTTGACAGGTAGACAAGTGAGTGACACTCTGACATGTGGTGCATTGTTGTCACCTGTCAAGTCAGTCAGTGAGGCGTGACAAGGCTTGACAACCTGTCAGCTTGACAGGTGACAGCTTGACAGGTAGACAAGTGAGTGACACTCTGACATGTGGTGCATTGTTGTCACCTGTCAAGTCAGTCAGTGAGGCGTGACAAGGCTTGACAACCTGTCAGCTTGACAGGTGACAGCTTGACAGGTAGACAAGTGAGTGACACTCTGACATGTGGTGCATTGTTGTCACCTGTCAAGTCAGTCAGTGAGGCGTGACAAGGCTTGACAACCTGTCAGCTTGACAGGTGACAGCTTGACAGGTAGACAAGTGAGTGACACTCTGACATGTGGTGCATTGTTGTCACCTGTCAAGTCAGTCAGTGAGGCGTGACAAGGCTTGACAACCTGTCAGCTTGACAGGTGACAGCTTGACAGGTAGACAAGTGAGTGACACTCTGACATGTGGTGCATTGTTGTCACCTGTCAAGTCAGTCAGTGAGGCGTGACAAGGCTTGACAACCTGTCAGCTTGACAGGTGACAGCTTGACAGGTAGACAAGTGAGTGACACTCTGACATGTGGTGCATTGTTGTCACCTGTCAAGTCAGTCAGTGAGGCGTGACAAGGCTTGACAACCTGTCAGCTTGACAGGTGACAGCTTGACAGGTAGACAAGTGAGTGACACTCTGACATGTGGTGCATTGTTGTCACCTGTCAAGTCAGTCAGTGAGGCGTGACAAGGCTTGACAACCTGTCAGCTTGACAGGTGACAGCTTGACAGGTAGACAAGTGAGTGACACTCTGACATGTGGTGCATTGTTGTCACCTGTCAAGTCAGTCAGTGAGGCGTGACAAGGCTTGACAACCTGTCAGCTTGACAGGTGACAGCTTGACAGGTAGACAAGTGAGTGACACTCTGACATGTGGTGCATTGTTGTCACCTGTCAAGTCAGTCAGTGAGGCGTGACAAGGCTTGACAACCTGTCAGCTTGACAGGTGACAGCTTGACAGGTAGACAAGTGAGTGACACTCTGACATGTGGTGCATTGTTGTCACCTGTCAAGTCAGTCAGTGAGGCGTGACAAGGCTTGACAACCTGTCAGCTTGACAGGTGACAGCTTGACAGGTAGACAAGTGAGTGACACTCTGACATGTGGTGCATTGTTGTCACCTGTCAAGTCAGTCAGTGAGGCGTGACAAGGCTTGACAACCTGTCAGCTTGACAGGTGACAGCTTGACAGGTAGACAAGTGAGTGACACTCTGACATGTGGTGCATTGTTGTCACCTGTCAAGTCAGTCAGTGAGGCGTGACAAGGCTTGACAACCTGTCAGCTTGACAGGTGACAGCTTGACAGGTAGACAAGTGAGTGACACTCTGACATGTGGTGCATTGTTGTCACCTGTCAAGTCAGTCAGTGAGGCGTGACAAGGCTTGACAACCTGTCAGCTTGACAGGTGACAGCTTGACAGGTAGACAAGTGAGTGACACTCTGACATGTGGTGCATTGTTGTCACCTGTCAAGTCAGTCAGTGAGGCGTGACAAGGCTTGACAACCTGTCAGCTTGACAGGTGACAGCTTGACAGGTAGACAAGTGAGTGACACTCTGACATGTGGTGCATTGTTGTCACCTGTCAAGTCAGTCAGTGAGGCGTGACAAGGCTTGACAACCTGTCAGCTTGACAGGTGACAGCTTGACAGGTAGACAAGTGAGTGACACTCTGACATGTGGTGCATTGTTGTCACCTGTCAAGTCAGTCAGTGAGGCGTGACAAGGCTTGACAACCTGTCAGCTTGACAGGTGACAGCTTGACAGGTAGACAAGTGAGTGACACTCTGACATGTGGTGCATTGTTGTCACCTGTCAAGTCAGTCAGTGAGGCGTGACAAGGCTTGACAACCTGTCAGCTTGACAGGTGACAGCTTGACAGGTAGACAAGTGAGTGACACTCTGACATGTGGTGCATTGTTGTCACCTGTCAAGTCAGTCAGTGAGGCGTGACAAGGCTTGACAACCTGTCAGCTTGACAGGTGACAGCTTGACAGGTAGACAAGTGAGTGACACTCTGACATGTGGTGCATTGTTGTCACCTGTCAAGTCAGTCAGTGAGGCGTGACAAGGCTTGACAACCTGTCAGCTTGACAGGTGACAGCTTGACAGGTAGACAAGTGAGTGACACTCTGACATGTGGTGCATTGTTGTCACCTGTCAAGTCAGTCAGTGAGGCGTGACAAGGCTTGACAACCTGTCAGCTTGACAGGTGACAGCTTGACAGGTAGACAAGTGAGTGACACTCTGACATGTGGTGCATTGTTGTCACCTGTCAAGTCAGTCAGTGAGGCGTGACAAGGCTTGACAACCTGTCAGCTTGACAGGTGACAGCTTGACAGGTAGACAAGTGAGTGACACTCTGACATGTGGTGCATTGTTGTCACCTGTCAAGTCAGTCAGTGAGGCGTGACAAGGCTTGACAACCTGTCAGCTTGACAGGTGACAGCTTGACAGGTAGACAAGTGAGTGACACTCTGACATGTGGTGCATTGTTGTCACCTGTCAAGTCAGTCAGTGAGGCGTGACAAGGCTTGACAACCTGTCAGCTTGACAGGTGACAGCTTGACAGGTAGACAAGTGAGTGACACTCTGACATGTGGTGCATTGTTGTCACCTGTCAAGTCAGTCAGTGAGGCGTGACAAGGCTTGACAACCTGTCAGCTTGACAGGTGACAGCTTGACAGGTAGACAAGTGAGTGACACTCTGACATGTGGTGCATTGTTGTCACCTGTCAAGTCAGTCAGTGAGGCGTGACAAGGCTTGACAACCTGTCAGCTTGACAGGTGACAGCTTGACAGGTAGACAAGTGAGTGACACTCTGACATGTGGTGCATTGTTGTCACCTGTCAAGTCAGTCAGTGAGGCGTGACAAGGCTTGACAACCTGTCAGCTTGACAGGTGACAGCTTGACAGGTAGACAAGTGAGTGACACTCTGACATGTGGTGCATTGTTGTCACCTGTCAAGTCAGTCAGTGAGGCGTGACAAGGCTTGACAACCTGTCAGCTTGACAGGTGACAGCTTGACAGGTAGACAAGTGAGTGACACTCTGACATGTGGTGCATTGTTGTCACCTGTCAAGTCAGTCAGTGAGGCGTGACAAGGCTTGACAACCTGTCAGCTTGACAGGTGACAGCTTGACAGGTAGACAAGTGAGTGACACTCTGACATGTGGTGCATTGTTGTCACCTGTCAAGTCAGTCAGTGAGGCGTGACAAGGCTTGACAACCTGTCAGCTTGACAGGTGACAGCTTGACAGGTAGACAAGTGAGTGACACTCTGACATGTGGTGCATTGTTGTCACCTGTCAAGTCAGTCAGTGAGGCGTGACAAGGCTTGACAACCTGTCAGCTTGACAGGTGACAGCTTGACAGGTAGACAAGTGAGTGACACTCTGACATGTGGTGCATTGTTGTCACCTGTCAAGTCAGTCAGTGAGGCGTGACAAGGCTTGACAACCTGTCAGCTTGACAGGTGACAGCTTGACAGGTAGACAAGTGAGTGACACTCTGACATGTGGTGCATTGTTGTCACATGTCAAGTCAGTCAGTGAGGCGTGACAAGGCTTGACAACCTGTCAGCTTGACAGGTGACAGCTTGACAGGTAGACAAGTGAGTGACACTCTGACATGTGGTGCATTGTTGTCACCTGTCAAGTCAGTCAGTGAGGCGTGACAAGGCTTGACAACCTGTCAGCTTGACAGGTGACAGCTTGACAGGTAGACAAGTGAGTGACACTCCGACATGTGGTGCATTGTTGTCACCTGTCAAGTCAGTCAGTGAGGCGTGACAAGGCTTGACAACCTGTCAGCTTGACAGGTGACAGCTTGACAGGTAGACAAGTGAGTGACACTCTGACATGTGGTGCATTGTTGTCACCTGTCAAGTCAGTCAGTGAGGCGTGACAAGGCTTGACAACCTGTCAGCTTGACAGGTGACAGCTTGACAGGTAGACAAGTGAGTGACACTGACATGTGGTGCATTGTTGTCACCTGTCAAGTCAGTCAGTGAGGCGTGACAAGGCTTGACAACCTGTCAGCTTGACAGGTGACAGCTTGACAGGTAGACAAGTGAGTGACACTCTGACATGTGGTGCATTGTTGTCACCTGTCAAGTCAGTCAGTGAGGCGTGACAAGGCTTGACAACCTGTCAGCTTGACAGGTGACAGCTTGACAGGTAGACAAGTGAGTGACACTCTGACATGTGGTGCATTGTTGTCACCTGTCAAGTCAGTCAGTGAGGCGTGACAAGGCTTGACAACCTGTCAGCTTGACAGGTGACAGCTTGACAGGTAGACAAGTGAGTGACACTCTGACATGTGGTGCATTGTTGTCACCTGTCAAGTCAGTCAGTGAGTAAGGCGTGACAAGGCTTGACAACCTGTCAGCTTGACAGGTGACAGCTTGACAGGTAGACAAGTGAGTGACACTCTGACATGTGGTGCATTGTTGTCACCTGTCAAGTCAGTCAGTGAGTGACAAGGCTTGACAACCTGGCTTGACAAGACACAA